>CAODLS010918643.1:0-16076 GCA_948243855.1 Flueggea neowawraea | reverse complement strand
ATGTTTTGATCTACTAGTGCCACTAGAGCTCTCTTATTGGACAATTGGATAAAAATTGCAAAACCACCTTCACTTGGTGGTTGCAAGTAGCAAAATCTTATTATGGAGGATGTAAAGGAAAAGAGTATGGAAATAGGAAATTATTAGTTGGAAGAAGGCTGTTTCGGAAATTGGCTAAAAATTTCCACACCAGAAAATAGCTGATGAGAAGAGATTGCTTCAGCTTTGCCTTTGATGTTGACTGATTGCCGGTGAAGCAATTTAAAAGGCACAAGATCTAGACTGTAACTGGATGCTTCTATTGCGTAAAGGTACCCACCAAACTTTTTTCTCTTAAAAGAGATCTCAGCATATTTTTTCATACTGTATCCAGCTGACAATTTATTTTTTCATTTTCTTGATAATTGACTTGGACAAATTCGTAGATTTGGAGCTCTGTAAATTTTCACAGTGTTTGGAATTAAACCAAAATTTAACCGTCAAAAGTTATGATAAAATAATAGAGAACCATCTTCTTTTAATTGTCTCTAGTTTGAGTTTTAAATACAGAAAAAATCTAAAATTTAGATAAAAGAGTTTTGGCACTTATAAGGTTCTTACTACACTTAAATCTAGATTAGTTAAATATCAAAGGCATTTAGATATGAGATGATTTAATCAAATCACATACCTAATCATGGTTTTGACTTGTTTAATACCATAAAATTTCCACACAAATCAATTACTTTAAGTAATGATGTAGCATTATTTGCACGAGCTGTTGGTCATCCATCAATAACTATTCGTATTTCGTTCATCTTAATCTACCAATCAATTCAATTGGTGGCAAGTCCATACAACACTTTACAAGTCCAACATTTCCCCGTGTGTAACGCTCAGTCAATTTTGTTAGAGAGTCTTAATTTCCAGTCCAATGTATTTGATTTAGTATTCTTAAGTCCAATTTTCTCGAATGTCTCTCAATAATATATTTTTCGTGCCAACATGTTATCTGTAAAATTTTAATTTGAGAGTGCTACCATCCTTAGACATAATTAACACTTAAAATTCTAAAATATCTAATAATTTTATGAATGATTTTATGAATAAATTTAAGTAGATGCGATAAAACCTTAATTACAAGGCCGAAGTTTTTCTTAATAGAAAAAATGAAGTCGGGGGCAACCAGTAGTAGCATACCCCTGCTGGGCGTTACCATGCAGACATTACCTCCTCGTTACGAAATGTTCCCAAGAGTCATAGCTGACACCGGCGGCGGACTTGGACCCATGCACGGTGAGATTACCGTAGCACCTCATTGAGGCAAACAGTCCTAAACCTGAGCATCTAGCTCTATTGCGTGTCACAAGTCCGCGAAAATTTTTAACCCACAGTTGTCACCGCTCCCACTCGAACCCACGACCTCACAAACTAGGGTCACCACCTATGACCACCATACTACTTTCAAGGGGTACAAGGCCGAAGTTTTGATCGCTAAATTGAAAATTTAATTGATATTCAATGATTCTCTGGCATTATAAACATTTAAAAGGTAAAAAAATAACAAAAAAAAAAGACAGTGATGACTGATGGAAATTTTAGGGGGAGAAAATGAGGAGGACTAGAATAGAAAGGCAACGCAAAGAGAAACCATAACTTTGCTTTCAGTGGTAGTTGTCATTTCACTTTCACTTGGTTCGACATCCATGGTCTGTGTACAGTTCATTTTAATATACTTTTTTTTTAAAATGTAAAAGCTTCATTAACTGGAAAGAGAAATATCAGCAGCTAGAGGGTCTCCAATGAACGAAGGACTATCTAACCAAATACAAGGACTAGTATAATGACAGGATGCCCTAGCCAAAGCATGGGCAACCGTATTAGCTTGACGTTTAACAAACCTCAACTCTAACTGAGGTAAAGACATAGCTAATGATTTACACTCAGAAATAATAGTCACAAAATCCGAGTAATCATGCTTGAGACAATAAAAAGCAGCACCCACATTCTTAGCATCAACTTCAAAGATAACCCTTGAAAAATGCAGAGATTGAACCCAAAAAAGTGCATCACGAAGAGCAGTAGCTTCAGCCTCCTTTGGTGATAGAGACCCATTACAAAATTTAGAAAAACCTTGAAGGAACGAACAAGCAGAATCACGAGAGACAGCAACAAGGCCAATCTGACTTCTCTCTTGGAAGAGAGCAACATCAATATTACATTTCACCGAGCCTAATCCAGGGGGCTTCCATCTGTCCAACAAAACAGAGTGAGTGAGAACAGACCTAGAAAATTTATTTCCTCGAGCCTGCCTCCAGTCTTTGACAAAACCAATGCTACTCTTAATGCACTGAAATGGAGACATGTGAGCCTGATTCCATAACTTCTCATTTCGTTGATACCAGATACCCCATGAAATAGAGACCACGGGCATAAGCCTATCATCATTCAAGGTGGAAAGTATACTCAATAACTGGTCCGGAATAGGAGAAGAATCATCAAGTTGTACGCTGGTATAAGCCAAACCCCAACACTCTCTATCAAAGGATAGGTAATGAAGACATACTCATAATTCTCACCTGCTTCCCACATAAGACATACTCATCAACTACACTAACCCCTCTACAAGTTAGAGCCGATCGAGAAGGAAGACACCCTCTGCAAAGCTTCGATAGGAAAATGCAAACTCTAGGAGGAATGTTTAATTTCCACATCTTTATCCAATCGCCTTGAGGTACTTGAGAATTAGAGAATCTGAGAGAGTTCATATAAACCCTATAGCCTGACTTGACAGTATAAGAACCATTATTTGAGAAGTGCCAAATAATCCTATTAGGATCGGGCAACGTAGGCACGACAACTTTCAAGATAGCTAGAACATCACGTGGCACAAAAATCTCCTCAAGCAATTCAACATCCCATTCTTTCGAGTTTGGGATTAATAAATCTAGAATACCAACTTCTTCAAACCCAGGAGGACAAGGAGAAGTAATATGAAAACCATCATCTTCTTTTAACCAAACATCTTGCCATAAGTGAATCTTCGAACCATCACCCACCTGCCATCTACACCCTCTGGAGAGTATACACTGAGCTGGCCAAATACCACGCCAAGTAAAACTTGGATTAGACCCTAATTGAGCCGAAAGAAACTTCCCTATAGGGAAATATTTAGCTTTGAGAATTCTGCTAACAAGGGTATTTAGAGATGAAATCAGATTCCAAGCTATATTACTAAACATAGCAAGATTAAAAGCATGAAGATTACGAAAACACATACCACCTTCCTCCTTTCTAAGACAAAGACCATCCTATCTCATCCAATTTATCTTCCTACAACCATTTGATTTCATACCCCACCAGAAACAATTCATCATTTTCTCAAGCTCATAACAAAGATATACAGGAATGAAAAAAACACTCAGACAATAAGAAGGAATTGATTGAGCTACTAATTTAATTAGAATCTCCTACCTGTTTGAGATAAAAGCTTTCCTTGCCATCCTTGTAGTCTATTCCAAAGACGTTCCTGAAGAAAAGCAAAAATAGTCTTCTTTCTCCTCATAATCAAGGACGGCAATCCCATGTATTGGCCAGTATCTAGAGGACTATTAACTTTTAGAACATGTGATATGTCAGTTCTCACCACCTCAGTCACATTAGAACTGAAAAAAATCACAGACTTCTGCAAATTGATAGTCTGGCCAGAGAAAGACTCATAATCCCTTAAAATTTGCTGCATAGTTCTAGCTTCCACAACATTTGCCTTAAAGAGCCGACATGCAAATTCGACAACCATGGATAGATCCTCTGGCTTTAGCCTGTTTGATCAGAGCAGACAAGCCCTCTACACATATAATGAACAATTAAGGTGACAGTGGATCTCCTTGCTGAAACCCTCATGATGTATGCTAAATTTACATGGTTATTCAAGCATAAATCGATAACATTTTGGCTATAAATGTACTTAATTGTCCATGAATTTATACCTTTTTATTTTATGTAGGATCATGATATTTGCATGAAAATGAATTAAAAATGATGAAAAATTCTTGGAAAATGCATTTCTAAAGTGGTAAGGTCAAAAGAAGAAAGCGCGAAGAAAATGTGCAAGGATCGCTATCGCGCGTGACCACTTTGGGCACCATGGGGCAATGCCACGGTTCTAATGGCAAGCCATGGTCATGACCATGAATTTGGCCTAGAATAAAAGAGTCTCAAATTCCAGAAGTGGCCCACGATCATGGCCATGAAGGGCCATGACAGTGGCACCAAAACATGCCAAAATAGGGTAAAAATCGTCAACAAATGGAGTCGCGAGCGTGGCCACTCACCACGACCATGTTACCAATGCTTAAAAATTTCCACCATTCCAGAGAAGGGCCATGGTCATGGCCTTCCAATGCCATGACCGTGGCACCTATAAAAAAAAGCCAAAAGTGCTTGCAAAAGAGGACAAATGAAGGGGGGCCATTACACCAGAAAGTGGCTTTTTAAGGACAACTATCTTAGGGTTTTTAGGTGACTTAAGAGGGTATACAAATATCACTCTCTCACCATTTTGGTCATTCTTAGGCAGTATATACATCAAGGAAAGAGATAATTTTTCTCTCTCATCAATTCCCAAGAAGGATTAAAAGCATTGAAGAGGAAAGAGAAAAGAGCTTGAAGAGGGTCTTTCATTACCATTGAGAGAAGTTTTATTCTTCCCTTTTGTATTCTTTTTATTTGTTTGAAAATGCATTTAGGATATTTATTTTTTGTTTTATACTTTATTTTGTAAACATGGTAGCTTAGTTTCTTTGTTAGATTATTAGAGATGTAAACCTTGGATTGATATTGCTTGAATGAATAACTATTTTGGGTTGTGTTTTGATTGTTATATCTATTGTCAATTGAGCCTTTATTGATAAATCTATTGTTGGTGATGATTTTATGACTTTTATGAATGGAATGATATTGTGCCTAGCAACCACAATGTTGTTGAGTGTTAGAGTAGAGATACTTAATGCCTATAAGGTGTTCGATGAAATTCCTCTATGATCCTAATGGGTCTAATTTGGCTAGGTGAGGCCGAAATGACCCACCTAGAAAGTGTAGGCACAACTTAAGTGACCTTGAGAGAGACCTTGAGTGATTCATGTGAAGAGAACACTCGCATACATTTCTTAAAACCCAATTTCATCCATTAGGCAACTAGATCCTTGGTTTCATCTTGAAATCCCTAAAGTTTTCTTATTATTGAGTTTCTTGTGTTTAAATTATTTCTTGATTTTATTTACAAAACCCAAAAAACAACCAATTGATGTTTTATTTGCTTTTGCTTTATTAATTAATCACAATTAGACATGTTATCTGTGGATTCGACACCCAAGGAATACTCCAAGGGTTTTTATTACTACAATCAATTTTTGTGCACTTGCAAGAAGCCGATCACCTCTCCCTAGGAAAATAGGACCTACAATCTGATCATTAACCAATAAAAAATAATTGACATTCGAAACACACATCATTATCCAATCCACAAACTTAGTACAAAAACCCATTTTAAGCATAATTTGCTATAAGTAAGACCAACTCATCCTATCATAAGCCTTACTAATATCTATCTTTAAGGACATGTTCCCACCCTTTCATTTTGTTTTACACTTCATGAAATGAATTAGCTCAAAGGCAGTAGTTACATTATCAATGATTCTTTTATCAAGAACAAAAGCAAAATGAGATTCAGAGACGATACTATGAAGGTCTACTTTAAGTCTATTAGCAAGAAATTTAGCGACTATTTTGTAGATAACATTGCATAGTGCAATAGGTCACAAATCTTTTATAAAAGTCGGTTGATCACATTTAGGCACAAGTGTTGGATCATGGATTATCAACATTGAGTTCCTTATGTGTTTTAATGATGAACAAAAGAATTTGACGAAGAGCAAAATGTTTGAGTCAAAGCAAAACACGTTGGAAAGCTCAGAATTTCAAAACCAAGTCACAGTTGCAGTCAACGTATGTTATAGAGAAGCCAACGTACATCATAAGCAATCCAACATATGTTAATGAAAGCTAACATACGTTAAAAGGAGACAAAATGCAAGTAGAGGCTACGATATGACATGATGACAAGTATAATGTAAGTTATACTATGACAACATACGTTATCTGCAGAGATGGCATGAAGAATGTACTTCTAGGATGTGAAACATACGCTATCTACATTTGCAGCATGGTCAACGTACGTTTTGTAATGGCAACGTACATCTTGAAGGCACAGAAAACAGCTGACAACTTTAAACACACTCCAACAACTATATTCTCATCACCAACGGTCATATTGATTAAAAAGAGTATAAATACATCAAGAGAAGACCAAAAGCATGTTAGACAACATCAGAAATCATAGAGTCAAAATTCATATCAATTTCCATCAAGAAAAATATCAATTCAAGATAGAGATCAAAGTTCAACCTTTAATCTCAAATACTCAACTCTAGCATAGAGCTTCATATTTTGTCAACCAATTGTATACACTTTGAGAGTGTGAGTTAGGTTTGTTGTAAGCCTATAGAAAACAATATTATAGAGGTTTGTTGTGAACCTAAGTATAAAACAACATTGAGAGAGGTTTGTTGTGAACCTATAGAAAACAACTTTGTTGGTCTTAGAGGTGTTGAGCCGGAATCAACCTTGTGTATTGGCCTTGTTGGATTGAGCCACAATCAAACATCGATAGTGAAAAGCCTAAGTGAGACTTAGGTAGTGGATGTTGGCAAGGTTGGCCGAACCAGTATAAATCTTTGTGTCGATTTCGCTCTTACTTTTCAAGTTGTTTCCGTTCATACAAAAGCTATCCAAAGCTTAGACCGAAATTCTCCAACAATATGCTCCTCCAAATATGTTATATGATGTTTATGCCAAACGAGCACGTAGGGCTATCGCATCAAAGAGGATTAGATTAATCTGCTATCGCATCCCTGTCTTTTAATTTGTCACCTATTACATCACTTACGTATAATTCGGTTATCAATTTAAAGCGTTATATCATATCTTCTCACGTTGTATTTGAACTCACTTAAAATATTATTTTACATTCTTTCTCATTCTTTTTTTATCTTGCAGCTAAATCTCCTCTCTCATCATTGTTACTATCATCTCTCTGTTGTTTCTCTCTATAATATTACAATTACAAACCAAAACCACCAGCCACGCTCTTACCAAAAATTAAATCACCAAATTAACTGAAAAAACACTTGCAGAATTCAATTGGTTTGTTTTCATAGCAACACCCACACATGCCCACTACATAAAACCCATACCTTTTGCATTCATAGACTAAACTCATTTGATTTTCATAAGCTCGATGCAATTTTAGAAACTAGCTTGAGATAAATGATGAGTTAAAGATCTAGAGCTAGTTTTTCGTCTATTGTTCCAGTTAATAGGTGGCCGAAAGTAGAGGTGGGTGGCTTAGAGGTAAAAGGTTTGTGATCAAGTTATTTTAGATTATAGAGTTGAGAGATATGCAAAAGCCAGAAGGTGGGCCAATTATGAAATATGAACAAGTTGAGAGAGATGAGAAAAGAATAAGTGAGAGATATTTTAGAGGTAAAAGTGATATTTTGCTTGGGCCATTAGATTTAGTGCAAATTTAGATGATTCCCATTTAGCTAGACAACTCATTAATTATAGGTTGTCGAAATAATGCAGAGGAAGGAATTTCCTTGTAAGTTAGCATTGTTCAGTGTATAGTATTTCAGGGCCGGTTTTCAAAATCGAAAGGCTCCTCAATAGATTTTAAGAGGAATCATGCAAGCAATTTGTGCATGATTTCTTGTATGTTGTACAACACGTCTTGTATTCATAGATTTTTTTGGCGGTGACGCTGCAAAATCTGAGTAACCAAGCATTAACTTGCCTTTTGTACGTAGAACACATTGATGATTTGATGAAAAGAGCTGTTTTTGTTCAGTGTGTGAGAAACTTGTGCATGTAAATCATATCTGCAAGACTGCAGCCAGATTTTGGGAATCATTATTTGGAAGCAGATTTCTTGTACCAGTTTGTCAGGTTAGACGATTCACAGTTATGTGTCCTCATCCCTCACCAAGGTATGTATGTACACTCGAAGATAATTTATGGCGAACAATGGACACAAGAATATCTTACCAGACAGCTTTAAGTAGTGTACTTGATGTCTATGACTCGTGAGTCCTGACCGTGACTGGCTTCTCATTTGGAGTGTTTTTTTTCCTTGTAGAATGTAGATCCTTTACTTCTTCTTTTTTTTTTTTTTAAATCAGCAAATCCAATCCATGTTTGGTAATACTAATATATAGCATGTTTTCAGCTTTAGTATGTTTTTTAAAAGTGATGTGATTTTCTCTATTTTTTATTATTCAAAATTTTTTTATTCACGATAGTTGATTGTTATTTACTAAACGTTACACTTTGTTAGTAGTATTTGTTTTCATAACCTAGTGGGTATGAAATGATATTTTCTCTCGGTAAAAATAATTACATTTTCTCGACGTTCGGAATGTGTATGTATAATTGATTTATTTTTGCAATGTTTGGCATCAAAATTATTATCATTGCATTTTAATTGGGGTAGTGGAGTTTATCTAGTAATATTACAATGTTGTTGATACATTGCAACTGAGATATAAACCGCTTCCCGTTATTTTTATTCTCGGGTCTAAAAACCAGTTTCTGCGCAGACCTGTCTTACTAATTGGATGTCTAAAATTTTAAGGAATTGGGAAACCGCGCCATAGCCGCCGGGAGCAGTAAGAGTGGCTCCAACGGGGGCATAAACCCTCCGTATATTGAGCCCATAGCAGCAGCCCATTGAGGAGCGGCTGCTGCCATCATACAGGAAGGCCTGCACCTTCCCGTATGATGGGTGGAGTCAGCTGTCCCTTTTTATTTTTTTAAATTATTTTTTTTTTTAATTTTTATTCTTTTATTTCAATATAAAAAACTTTTTTTCTTTTATTTTTCCTCTTTTTTATCTATAAATACTCAATCTTGACTTACAAAATTTTTAATGTATTTTTTTATTTTTAATTTATTTTTAAGATTAGTTATTTTTTAACTTATAATTTTTTTTATAGACTTCAAATTGAGTAATTTTTTAACCAATAAATTTGTTTTATGTAAAAGTATAAAATAATATGTTACATAAAAATATTTATTATAAATTATATATTTTAAATAAATTAAATAAGAAGAAAAGTGTTTGTGGATTTAATTAAATAAATTAATTAAAAAAAATATGATTGTAAATTATATATTTAAATATAAAGATAAATATAATTATTATAAGTGAGAGTTTAATGAAAAGGAAATTTAATAGAATATTGTTCAACTGGTTATCGGTCAGACTAGGAATATAATTGGTTAAGGGTCAGGACTGGTGCAGCCACCAGAATTTCTCAACTCCTTTTGTTTGACATTTCATAGGTTTAGATTCCGCAAATTGTACCTCGGATTTAGCTGTCGTTTTGTTCTTTATTAGGTAATATAATAATTTACCCTTTTTTTTTACAGGAATTTACCCACTTTTTTATATGGGAAGCACTAAAGGCATGAGAAGAGAGGGGACGATGGAGAAGAAGATGTTGGTCCAAGTAAAATGAGGAATAGATTTGTGAATTGTGATCCTGCTTCAGGCTTTCTCATGACCTAAATTCGTTTTAGTTAACTAAATTCATTTTAGTTAATTACAAAAATAGGACTCAAATACAAAAAATCTACTTCATTATTTTTTGAGCAACCAAATTCCTTTTTTTTTTATTTTTTGATAATTACCAAATTCGTTTATTTGTATACAAAACATATAAATATATTAACTAAATAAAAAATCTATCCAATAACTTGCAACAGTGGCAAGAAATAATGACAGATAAGAGAGACCTGACCAATCCCTGTCTTTGAAAGGTGAAATTGCAGAGCCAGCGGGGAGATGTACATTAACACCAAATTTTACAAACAACAAGGTTTTGGTTTCTGTGTTGGGGGGGGCTTGCTTTTGGAGGTTAGTTCTTGTTGGTGGTTTTGCTCACTCTTTGGTCACTCCATTTTCTTGCCTCTACATATCTCGGTAAACACAACTCCCACCTTGTCTTTCCTTTACTTCTACATATCTTATTGTTATTCTATGGGCCGAACCCATAACAACCTCCTCCACTTGTATTATTTTTTATTTCAAAAAAAAAGTTTGTATTATTTTTTTAACCTTCAATTTCTTAATCTTTTTAATGTGTTTTTAAACTTATTAATTTCGTCTTATTAAGGTTAAATTCGTTAAATTCGTCATGTCAGTTAACACCACTAGAAAAAAACTGATGACATGTATTCTAACTTGCATTTTTTTTCCTATTAACAAATCATAGTCTTTAATTATATCCACTACATTTGTGTTTTTAAATGTTTCAAGTGTAACTTTCAAATTTTAATCCTTCACAATCTATAGTTTTTCAAGTACTCTTTTTAATTTTATAACAAGCTAATTTTTTCTTAATTTTTCTAGTAAACCCTTAAACTTGTCAATTTCGTCCTATTAAGGCTAAATCCGTTAAATTTACCACGTTAGCTAACACCGTTAAAAAAACTGATGATATGTATTTCAACTTGTATTTTTTTCTATTAAGCTCCCAACTTCATAATTTTCCTGATGAGTCCGTAAACTTGTCAATTTGAATAAAAATTATTTTTTGTGTTTGTTTATGTGTCTACTTGACATATTCTTTGATAATTTAGTCACTTAGAATACAAAGAATGTGATATAAAATTTATTTTTCAAAAATAATGTAGCTATTATTTTATAATTGTAATAATGCAACTATTCTATGAAATTCATTATTTAATTCCGTTTTATAAAAATATATTATATATGTAACATATAATATATTAAACCACCAAAAACAAGAACTCAAACACCACCAAAGAATTATAACATATATATAATATATGCTTACAAAACGGAATTAAATAATGAATTTCATAGAATAGATGCATTATTATAATTATATGATAATAGTTGCATTTTTTTGAAAAATGAATTTCATATCACATTCGTTTGTATTCTAAGTGACTAAATTATCAAAGAATATATCAAGTATAAACATAAACGAAATGCAAACTATTTTTATTCAAATTAATAAGTTTAAAGGCTCATCAAAAAGTTATTAAGTTGGAGTTTAATAGGAAGAAAAAAAATGCAAGTTGGAATACATGTCATCAGTTTTTTCTAACAACGTTAGCTGACGTGACGAATTTAACAGATTTGGCCTTAATAAGATGAAATTGACAAGTTTAAGGACTCATTAGAAAAATTAAGAAGTTGGGGGCTTAACAGAAAAAAATAATACAAGTTGAGGGAGTTGTTTTTGGGATCGACCTTATTCTATGCTACCTTATTTTATGACACTATATATCTGATGTTTGATTTTGTTAGTAGCTGCATGACATTTAAATTAAAACTATATTGTAATTGTAAAATTGCATTTAGAGTCAATTCTAGTTTTTAAGTATTTGATAATGACTTAAAAAAATGTGATGTGCAATCATAATATTTACTCAAAATACAATTTCAAAAAAGTTAAATTTTGTTGTTTTTGTCAATGCAAAAAAAAAATTAAAATTATCCACTACACTTTTAAACCATCTATCATATTTTTAACCAAATAGTTTATCACACTTATAAAAAGTATTTTTATATAATATTGTTTGTCAATTATCATTTGTTAATAGCACTTTCTCAAACCATATCACCGAACATAGTTTAAACTTCTTTTCTAAGGGAATTTGATTTTCTTAGACTAACTTACAGAATAAAAAATATATATTAAATTGATAAATTTAGTAGATTGAATAATGAAAGAGTAAAGACTTTGCCAATTTTTTAGAGTCATAATACATATAAATAATAACATACAAAATCAAAGTTGTTTCTGTAATTTACTTCCATGTAGTAAAAAGAACATAACCATTGCAAATTTTGACTTTTTACCATTTACTATTTAGGGTATTTATTTTTTGATATACGGAAGTATTCGATTGCAGTTTGGTTTATAAAAAAAGTTGTAGATTAAAAATTTAATATTTTTTTATATTAATGCTTAATTAAGTCTATTCTAATAGGTACCTTAATTGTAGCTCCAATATATTAAGATGATAATAATAAAAGAATTTGTTGAGAAAAAGAAAAAAATGATGTAGAATACAAGATTTTTTTTTAAAAAAAAAAGAGAATAGAATACAAGTTATTTTGACAAGAAACAAATATTAGAGGATTTGTTTAAGAGAGTTGAACAAATAGTATTTAGTAGATTTTAGAATAATTAATGTTGAATAAATAATAAAAAATTATAGACATAATACTTTTTTTTATAAAAATTAATTATACATTGCCCTACCAAACAACGCAGAATCAAATCAATTAAAGATCTTAAATAAAAGCTCCCCAACCAAAAAGTCTGTTCTAAAAACAGAAAGAAAGCCAAATGTCAATGTCGAAGTGGAGGTGACAAGTTTCGGGTCCCTCCTTGAAACCAAACAGAAATTTTTATATTTAACATTGAAAAACATTATCGGTGATATTTTGTTGTTTCTAGACTTGTGGTAATTCCTAGAAATGGTTAACAAATTGGTATTTGAAATTAAATTAAAATTTAGATGATTAATATTAATTACTAATATTAATCTTTATACTTAACGGTCCAACTATTCATCTATATTAACGAGGAAATGATGATGCCATTGAGACTTTAGAGTGCAATATTATGTAAGATTTTGCTAAAGTTTTTTTGAATCATCTCTCTTGTAAGATTTCTCTTATTGATCAGTCTGAGTTTGTGCCTTACAATTCATTTGATCTTGGTTTTTTATAAGTAGAACATAGGTTTTAATCATATTCGTATTCTTAAGTAGTTTTTTTCCCATGTTGGATTGTTTATAGTCATAGATTGTACGATGTTGTTTATCAAAAAAATTTCTAAGTCATTTCTTTTTACGATCTAGATGAATAAAAATACAAGGTAATTATGGTTCAAAGTTTTTTTTCATTACAAAAAGAATTTGATTCGGTGAATGAGCTTATTGCTTAGGAGGTGAGGCTATCCAAATTCAGTTTTTTACTTCTTTGGATGAACATTGGGTTTTAGATCGTTTGGATGAAAAACATAGGTTGTCACTTACTTTAGTCAATTTCCTAATATAATCCTTTGTTTATAGTCACTAAACTTTATTTTTGTATGGTTTATTCGCTAACTTTAATGGTTTGATAAATTTGTTGATAAAATATTGACGAAGCTCTCTAATCCTTAATGTTATTAATGTCAATGTTTCATATAGGTAATAATAGTTTGTGATAGCTATTTTTATTTGTTTCAACCGACTAAGACTAATCATGTTCGAGGTTTATGTAAGACTCTTTATCCCTTTCAACAGATGTATTTAGTAAGGATCAAACCCACAAACTCGGCCTATGCTGTCAAATGAGTCACACACAGACCGTTGATGAAATATTAACTTCAATGACTAAATTATGGACAAAATTAAAATTTAGTAATGTTAACAATACTACAAAAGCTTCTTTTCATATATATATAGTAATAATCTTCTAAAAGTTTAAATATAACCACAAGGCCTGCATAACAAAAAATAAAAATTATGGAGAACAAAGATGCCAAAACCACATAACATAAATAAAAATAAGATTTATTTTTTTATATAAATTTGTACATATATTTGTATTTCCAAGACACATTGATATTGAAACTACTTCAGTTTTTTTGTCTCATATGTTATACATATTTGGTTGTACGCTATTATGATCCCTATAACTAATATCTGAAAAAAAAATCAGTACAATCGATCTCTTATAATTGCTTTAGTTAATTATTTTAATTTGACTATGCTTAAGGGTTAACCCTTTTTTTAATCACTCCACTTCTAATTAAATTACTGGTTTTTACATATGATGATGATGTATTCACATCATGTCCTTAATATTGTGTTTATGCTAAGGCTCTAAAAAGCCTGTCATTCATTAGATCTATAATAAGCAAAATCATGATTATATATGACAGAATCTAAGCATAACTTTATAGTTAAATACCACAAGGACTGGATTTCATTATTTGAGTTTGTTTTTTTTTCTCTTTTATTTAATACTCATTGTGGGTATTTTTAATTCAAACTTTACGCACTTACACTTACATTAGGATACAAACTTAAGATTTTAATTCGACAATTCATAAATCCAATCACTTGAACTAACTTGAAATGATTGTTGAGGGTGGTTTTGAAATTCAAAAAATATATTATGGGCATTTTTTATTCAAACCTTATGCACTTATACTTGCATTAGGATACAAACTTAAGAGCTCAATTCGATAATCCATGAACCGAATGACTCGAGATAACTTGAAGTGGCTGTCGTTGGTAGTTTTGCGAGGCAAAAATTTAAACAAACCAACACATGAAAACAACAATGCATGCAGTGTGTAATTAATTGTAAAATCAGCAGAGTGAAGGCAATGTAAATTAGACAGATGTCAAGAAAAGAAAAGAAAAGAAATTGCAAAAATGGATGAAACCCATAAGCAACATTAGTAATAGAATACAAGGAAGGAAGGAAGGAAGAGACGAAATGATGAATGAGGACTGGCACTGTGTGTTCCCGAGGTTTCTTTATGCTCTGTGCTTTCTTCACCATTATTGCTTTGCAATTCAGACGTTGACTGGTCACACACTCCAGACAAAGCCCCCTGTGGCCCCCACTCCTCTCCCCAATCCCCATAACATCATCTATGCCAAACGACAACGCTTTGAGTTCCCTTCCCTTTCTTCAACTTCACAAAACAAGCCCTTTAGCAGATTATTTGCTTTTCTATCCCTCAAAACTTATTTTTAACTTGAATGCAGAATTTTTTTTCGTTTTTAAAACACCTAATATTTTCAGATCACTTACATTTGACTTATTTGAATTCAAGTTTAGTAGCTATTTTTATTGATAAAACTCTTCCTATTAAATTTTAGTTTCTACACCATGGTCTTTTAAGAAATGTAATTCCTTGCATGTGAAAAATAAAATATGAATTTTGCATCTTGAAATATTACTGATAATTTGAGTTGAATTGTTCTTTTTTTTTATGAAATGGAAGTTACAACAAAAATTATGATTCTCTAAACATAAAATGCCCATCTTTTACTACCACCAACTGTGATACTGCCATCTATATATATATATATATATATATATATAATAGCTGCTGCTGAGAATTCTAATTACTATATATGAACAACTGATGACTTGAACCTTTCTTCCCATTGTTATTTTATTCTCTCTTTCCCTCCCTGTGTTCCTGTGTGTTTCTACTGATGCTAAAGAGGGCACCTCCAAAACCATGCAAAGAAGAAAAAAATTAAAAAAAAAAAAAACAAAAGAAAGACTCCAATGATAGCCAAAGATTTTGATTGGAATAGTCAAAGAGAAATATTTGGCATCATCTCTCATGACTTGTGGTGTTGTTGATCTTGAATTGGTTTGAACATGTCTTGTTGTTGTTTCCTTCCCTTCTTACTGTCTGCACTAATTTGTGAAGTGTTTGGACAATACCCAACTGTTATATCATCACTTTTTAAGCTCAAATCCAACACCCCATTTGGGGTTTGTGAGACTGAGGCACTTACCACATTACCAGTGGTAGACCCACTTATCAATGACAAATCTTTAATCAGCTCAACACATTTCATCACTCTTTCCTGCAAAACAAAAATCCCATAACAATTTTAAGCTTTGTTTCACAATTCTCAATCGAATTGATGAAAAATTCAAATCCAGGATCTTCAATGAAGAAAAGCAATTTTGTCCTGTCTTGAAACTTTTATTTCTGTGGGTCACCACCAATATATGTTTCTGTGTTTTTTCTTTTCTTTTTTCAGGTTTTTACCTTTTCTACATGTATGAAGCAATTCATTGCCTTATCAATGTCTACTGCTTGCACTTCTCTTGAAACTGATATTGCCACTGCTGCAGCAATCTCTGAAGGCTTGAATTCCAAGAAGTCAATACCTGCATTCAATTCCCACCA
>CAODLS010918638.1:0-38720 GCA_948243855.1 Flueggea neowawraea | reverse complement strand
ACTTGATGGCATAAAGAAGAACAAACTATTCATGGAGTTTTATCTTTATAAAACAATATTTCATAGAAATGAAATGCCTCTTTATTAAATAATTGAATGACAATGCACTTTAATGATTGGACTAGGGCACAATTCTAACATGAAAATGGAAACAAAAGCTATTGAATCACTTTGGACCAAGATTTACATATGCAAAGATCAATTTACTTACATAAATAAGGCATTATGTACTCAACGAAAAAGTTACAAACGTAAGGAATGAAGACAAAACAAAAATCTTTCCACCGTTGAAGAAGATATTAAAATGATTGAATGTAACAATTGGATTTCATGAGTTATGTACGCAACACATTGCATTATGTATGTAGCACATGATTAACGTATGTAAGGTTTTTGATTACGTACGTAAAAGGCTTCCAAACAGCATGAAAAGCAGTGATTTCACTCTAACTGCTAGTACATCAACTCCAACGGTCATATGGTATAAAATGGTTATAGAAAGGAAAATAAATGGTTGAAGAACTTATGGTATCATTGTGCTAACACTCCTATCAATTACATCGAACAAAAACACCAAAGATCAAGTTAGAGAGAAAATCAAGAGCATCAAGTGCATACGCTTAACTCTAGCATAGTGCTTCATTTGTATTCCTTTTGTATACACTCTAATAGTGGGGAAATGTTTGTTGTAAGCCCTAGAAAACAACACTATAAGGGTTTTAGAGGTTTAAGCCTTGAGAGAAATCAACCTTGTATTAGCCGTCAAGGTGTGTGTCAAAATCAACCTTGAGTGTTATGCTTTAGAGGTGTGAGCTAGAAATCAACTTTGTTGTATTGGCTTTGTTGGATTGAGCCAGAATCAATCATTGTATAGTGAATTTGAAAAATCCTATGTGAAGAACTTAGGCAGTAGACATAGGCACAATTGACCAAACTACTATAAATTCTTGTGTTATTTCTTCTCTACTCTCTCAACTCAATTAAGGTGTGAAAAATACTTCAACACTTCCCTATTTTGTCAAACCCAGCACAACAGTTGTTGAGTTCACTTTAACAATGACAAGGGTAGAGCTTTGGCCTCTCCTTCGATAGAAGCAGGTGCTCTTGTCCTGTAGCTAATATTTAGTCCTTTTGTTACATGATATCTCGATTAGGTATAAGGCATGGATTATGTCAACATCATATAGATTAATCGGTTTCTTGATCCCTAAATGGATTGACTAAACAAATGACATTGATAAACCATTATCAATTTACTCGAGCATGACCATGCATTCTATCAATCTTAGTTATAAAGTGGTCTAGAGATATCTCTTTCAAACAAGGAGGACAAATCCCTTCACTTCACTCACATTCCTTAACATGATTCATAACATGTCAAATCATATTCTATTACCATTCTTTTAAAGATGATGTTGAACTATGTCAAGACACATGATTCATCATGTAGGAATCTATAATGAATTCAAGTCAAAAAACTCAAATATCACTACTGCATGAGAAGTACTTATGACATCAATCCATCTAATGATTCTCACAGCGAGTCAATCCAATACCATGTTCCCAAATGTATCTATGCTCTGAATGAATCTCATATGCATGATTAGTATAACATGATCATTAATCATAATACATACTAGTCTTTATTCATTATCATTCCAATAATAATGAGTGACTAGGGACAATTTGGAATACCATCTTTTTTATATCTTAAGGTTCTACTATCAAGTTACATACTTGATGACATGAGGCAGAATCAACTATTCATGAAACGTGTTATCACTATAAAATTATCATTGTAATATCATAAAATGAAATGCCTCATATGTTAAATAAAGTGTAGTAATAACATTGTTCATTTGGTTAGGCTAGGGCATATCACTAGAAGAAACCAACCTTATTTTTTCTTTCTGTTATTGCCTTGAACAACAATAATGATGAATACTTGAACACTTGAAAATTGTGAACGTTGAATCAAAATCTGCAAACATGAAATACGATGAGATCGGGTTACTCCTCTAGAAAATCTCCAATGCTCAAGTCAGTAGAGAATTTGGCATAGTGTAAGTGTGTATAGCAAATAAAACATACCTTCATAAGTTGTCTTGGCAAGTATTTATAACATAGTGACTTAATGAGCATCAACTTCTGTAACGTCTCTCATTAATGGTATGTTCCCAAATGAGAGGAGTCAGGACAACTTGCGAAGGTATGTTTGATTTGCTATACACACTTACACTCTGTCAAATTCTCTACTGACTTGAGCATTGGGGAATTTAGCGTTTTTAAGATAATTCTTCATGTTTTGATAGTAAGGAGCCAATTTTCAGACTCGTACCGCATTTTATCACTTTAGGTTACATGAGCTCAATTTCCTGCAAGCCTTTTTGTTTTGTGTGGCTAAGCACTCGACTTGTCTTAACATGCTCTTCATTTACAAGAGTAGTTATTATGCATGAGAGATGGAAAATGAGCATGTTATTTATCTATAAACAACAAATTACACAATAAAAAAGTCAATAGAAAACTTAAGAAATTCAATTTTCACCACCGTTAGAAGTACGAATAACGGACACAACCCATTGTTTCAAGTGGCAACATGCCTAGTTGGTCCTATGCTGATCACTTCTGCAATCATCGTCTCTCCTTCATGGCCTTGCTTCATCACTTGGCTCCCCTCTCAATACTTTAATGTAAACAAACTGGTCCAAGTGCCCCTCTCGAGGTCCAATTGCCCCTCTCGAACTAAGGTCTAAATTTGATTCTTCAGTTCTCGATACTTGTATGTGGAGTGTCCACTTGCATCGTGATATTTACAGTACGTGCCCACATTCCTTCCCAAAGTCTTATTGGTCTTTGGAGGAAAAGTTATGAACCCTGAACCTTCTATTGCTACTAAGATAGTTGACCTCAATTCATTCAGTGGAGTTTACTTTTCAAAGTGCATACTAAAATGCACCATTAAGTCCACTGACTTCTCCTTATTTTTGTTTGGCTCTTCTTCAGCCTCTCTCTCTCATTGCTCTTCTTTTCTTTGTCATCCTTGGTTCCACAATCTTCATAGACTTCGACGTATAGTATGTACTTATTTGTACGGACGAAAAGATCTGCCAAGGTATTTGGCTGTTCTAGGGACAATGACTCTTGTAGCTACACCAATTGTATCATTTGCAACATTGCAACCACTGTCGCTCCAAGTTATAGGTCGTGAACTTTAATAGTGGTGTTTCTAAATCTGTCCATGTATTACTGAAAAGTCTCCTTCTCACTTTGCCTAACACTCAGCAAGTAGGTGACATCCTTCTTTTGCCTATTGTTGATGATGAAGGCGTTAATGAACTTCTTCCCAAGTTGCTTGAAGCAAGCGAGTGATGCCTCCTTTAATCCATTGAACCAGGAACGTGTATGGTCCTTCAATGTTATTCTAAACACATGGCACATGATGTTTTTCATCCCATCTGTGAAGCGTCATGATGGCTTCGTAGTTCTGGATGCGCTTGTGCGGGTCCTTCTTTCCCAAGACATTTGGTAGTTGACGCATCTTGAACTTCAGAGGAAATGATTTACTCATGATCTCTTTGGTGAATAGGACTTTAGCCCGGTGTTGTTTCTCTACCGGAACTAAGTTCCTTTGTTTAAGAACTTCCTCAATTATCTTTATAGGTCTGAAATGACAATCTAAGAGGGTTAAATTAGATTTTTAACTTTTTAAAACTGATTCAAAAGTTTTTTCAATATTCAAAATAATCAAGATGAGTTAAATACAAAGCAACAATAATAGACCAATTCACTTGGAATAATAGATGTAAATAGAGAAGAGATAGAGAAATCAAATCCAAGATTTATAGTGGTTCGACACTCTTAGCCTACGTCCACTCCTCAAGCTTCCCCTTGAGAATTAGAATCCACTATGAACTTTTTTCTTCAATGGGTTAAGGCAACCTTTACAAGCACTTGCTTCAAAGGTGCAAGATTAAATCCCTCACACTACAACCCTTGTTTTCAAGACAAACAAGTAACCTATTCTCTCTCTATTACAATGATTTTCTTTCACAATGAAGAATGAAATTAAAATCTATCACTCTCAAGTAATAACAAATTTGCAAGTTTAGAACTCTCTTAAGAGGTATATGATTAATGAGCAAATATGAACAAATAAGAGCTTAATTTTGTTGCAAGATGATAGCAAGTTGTTGTAGCATTGTTTCTGAGGTGTCTTGGATGTATTTATAGAAGTCGTACAAGTCATTAGAGTATTGATTATAGCTGTTGTGAGATGGAGTAACCTTTCATTTAATACTTTGACACAATGCATTACTTGAGTAAGTCAATCCAGTTACTCGAGTGATTTTCCTCTTCAAATTGACCCCTGACAGGTGTTACTGGAGTGATAAAAAAGGGTTTACTAGAGTGATCATTGAATCTGACCGTTTGGGCCACTGACCTTTGACATTTGAACTTTGCTTTTATGAGTCCAAGGTATTTTTTTTTGTCTTTGTATGACTACTCGAGTGAAGAAGCATGATTACCCGAGTGAGGTGTTGTTCTTCATATTCACTGCTCGATTGGATTACCCAAGTGATGCACATGGTAGCTCGAGTGAATTTTTCATCTCTGATACTCTACAAAAGTTAGTCCAGTGATGTAAGTTGATTACTCGAGTGATCTGATGAATGGATTACTTGAGTGGGCATAGTGGTGTTACTCGAGTGATCTTACACCTGGATTACTCAAGTGATGATCCCTGTTACTCGAGTGAGTGTCTTCAATCAGTACCCTCTGTAAGTGCCTATTACTCGAGTAATGCTATTGTGTTACTCGAGTGAATGTATAATTTACTCGAGTGAGGCTTTGATAGGAGTGAAAAATCATCTTGTTGATCCATTAAATGGACAACATGAAAAAAATATTTCTAAGTTTTGATGATTTAACATAACAACTGAAAAGTTAAAGCATAGCTTGCTAATGAAACACTAACACACGTTAGAGATTTCAACTCCCACTGATATCAAGACCAAATGGCATCTACGCACGCTAATCATTCAATAGCGTGCGCTATAAGTCAACAATGCGCCCTAGTGAAGCAATAACATTCCTTAGTGAATATTCTGGCATTCTGGAACAATTATGCACAACACTAAGGAATGCTAATCTAGCAAGAACGTATGGAATTGTCAAATGATTTTATAGAAGAAATGCAACTAGGCAAGTTATTGATAAACAAGGCATGCTATTGAGCACAAGAAGCTACTAGAATATTATTGCAAATCTCTAAGGCACGCTAATGGTCAACAATGCACGCTATCGAAGAAAACTTCATAAGTTACTTGAAGAATCGAGCAGAAGGGACGTTAAAGAAATCAAGAACACCCACCGATAGAAAGGTGTGATCTTTGAAGAGGATTCAACAACGCACATTATTGGATAGTAACGTACATTGTCGAGGAACTATTCATAAACTGACAAATATGTTATACGCTCCTTAGGAATTCAATTTTGAATATTCATTTCGTACGAGAATGTGTCAGATTCAAAAGAGCTATCTTTGAAGTCGATTATGCACGCTACAAATCAGTAAGGCACACTACTGAATTGAACAAGGCACGTTGAAGATAACAAGGCACGCTATTGAGGTACATAATCAATCCAGAAGCATCGAAACTTCAGTAAGGCGTGCTAATGGTTGACAACGCTCTTTGATCATCATCTATGGACATGAAGAGCGCGCGTTAATATCAATAGCGCACGTTAATGACGGTAATGTCATTGAAAATCAGAATTTCATGACTCTCTCACAACAACTTCTTTGGGACTACAATGGCTATTTTATAGAGCCTACATATAAATAGGGTCATCCAGAGAAAGAGAAGATAATAGAGACTTTCAACAATTGTGTCCAAGCCTTGCAAGATTGATTCTTGATCTTCTCTCTCTTTAAGCTTACATTATTCTTGTACCAACTGAGCTGTGATTCAGATTTTTGTTCTTTAGTTGGTGTGAGATTTTCATTATTCTTCTGAGAATCCATTAATATCAATTTTTGGGTATCAAAGCTTGATGGTAGTATAAGTTTCTTGTTACTTCCTTGAAAACAAGTGTTAGGTTACTAGTGAGCCTAGAAAAACTAGGGTTGGTTTTCTTATTTCATCCCTAAAACAAGTGTATTGAAGGTTTCTTATTAGCCTGCGAAAACAAGGAGTTGTAACAGTTTCTCCTCCACCCGAAAGTGAGGAAGTATAGTGGATTCTAAAATCTCTACTGAGTTAGAGGAGTGGACGTAGGTTAAAGAGGATCGAACCACTATAAATCAGGACTTTGATCTTCTATCCCTTACTCATTTTATTGATTTTTTGTTTATTCCTTGTAGCTATGAATTGGATCAAGCTTTCCATTTTGTTTTTCTACTTATTGAGTAAAAGTTGTTCAAAAGACTTTTAACTTCGATTCAAAATCCAATTCACCACCCATCTTAGATTTCCATATTGGGTTTTCACATCTAAGTATCAAACATAATTTTGTTCAATATCAAAACATAGAGGGATTTAAAAGTTAACTACCCTTGGTTCAATAATCTTCTTCATGTCTGCCATTTCCAAACATTCATTGAGGATTGGGGCTCCGCTTCAGCCTTCTGCAAAGAAACCCTAGGTTCTCTTTTACAAGTGCTCTCTGTGACATCCCAACCCTAAATAATTATACATAGCATATATATATATATATATATATATATATATATATATATATATATATATAAATTTTAATTATAATAATAGACTCTACATCTATATATATATATATAGGTACATGCATTGTATATGTATTTTCATGATGTAGAGTCTATTATTATAATTAAAATTTAGATATGAAGATAAATATTTAATGAATCAATTAACAAATAATTCTTAGGCGTAATTGCATAGTCGCGACAAATGCCGATTACAATTATAGTGCTGAATTTATAATTAGATTTGAAATCTTATTTTCAATATATGTCAAATAGAATTAGGAATACTATAAAGGATTTCTATTGAAAAAAAAATAAATTATTAAGTTAAGTCAGCTAAGGACTCAAAAGAATAGAAAAGAGAAAATGGGGTTAAAAATCAAAATATAGCATGTTTTGTAACAACAAAAAATTGAAAGAAGGAAAACGTACTTATCCAAGCTTTGCACATTTTTATGTCCCGGATCCACAAAATTCACATGAACATGTACTCATTACAGCTGCATACACAGAAGATTAGGCTACATAAATTGTTAATTAGGATAAGTTCGGAAAGGTGGTAACCGACTTAACTTTGCTTATATATATATATATATATATATATAAAGAGAGACCAGCTTGTTTTCATCATTCTTTCTTCTCAAAAACCATAGAAACAAACCAACCTATGACTGAAAACTCTCAACACTTGAAAGCCAAACTTAAGGACAAAATTCCTTTCGTGGCTGCTTATCTTTTCATAGTCATCAAAGCAAGAACAACCAAAGTTAATTCTCGACCTATAAAAGCTCTTGGCAAGTCCCTGATTTGTTTCGATTTTTTAAATTGTTAGAGATGAAATTTAAGCAAACTAAAAGAATAAAACTTGTATATTTATGTGTCAAATAGACGTATGTAAAAGGGTTGATTCTAATTTTATATTGTTTTGAGTTTATGGTCAAAATAGTATGAACTGCGCTGATTAGGGATACTGTCAGCACAATCTGTTTTAAAGCTTATTTTGGAAACCGTAGAGACCTAATTTGGAAAAGTAGAAAACATGAAAATTGTATATATTTATTTATTTTTAATTGAATGTAAAAGGAAACATCTTAATTATATGTATCTAGGGAGTTAGGCGTGTTTAGGTAGGATTAATTATGTTGATTATTCATCCTAATACAGTTTGATTTTAGGTGTTGATGTAAAGTTTACTGTAGTTTCCCTATTTTGAATTATCCCATGATATTTTCCAAAAATACGGTTATGTAATTTTAGATTCTAAATCAACAAACCTTTATGGATTTGGATTTAAATAGGGTAAATCATGGTGAAAATACTAAGGAAAGGTCCTTCTACCTTGCCACAGCCTTTGGTTTGACTTTAAAGCTTTACTACAACCAATTTAAATTGAATTAGAAAGATCTATATGTCTAGTTTGTGAATAATTTTACACGATTTCATTTGTTTATGAAAGGAATGAACTATGATTGAAATGTTTAGGGGTGTGCAATCTGTTCTGTGATAGAAACAGAGCAACAATTAGTCTAACTTTAAAAATTCACCACAAGTTCTTCAAATTGAATTAGGATTCATATTTTATATGTACAAAAATATTATAATGTCTATTTTCCTATAAAATTTACACCAAGTTAATTGGAAACCTATAACTCTAGATAAGTTTAAAGGAAGATAAGTTTAGAGGAACACATATTGTTCTATTGAGACAAACCTAAGAAATCCACTGTAGGGACTGTTTTGATATATTTTCAACAATAGGGAATGAACTGAAACTTCTTATAATAGAACAATAAAATTAAAGTGAGAGTAGATCCTTGTAAGTTACATATGTGATTAGCTTATAGATTAATTGAGTTCAAAGTTTTCGTCATTCGCTCGGACATATGGACTTAATTGAACATGAATTTGTAATTAAAGGACAAATCCATAATTTACAAAACAATTTCACGATATTGATATAAATAATTTTAACAATGTGTATATCCAGAGAATGTGAACAATCGTAGATTGGGAACCTAAAAGTGTCAGTGCCTACTGTACGTTGGAAATACATGTGAGTATAAACTGGAGATTAGATTCAAATATGTGTTATATGATTTATGTTCGTAGATGTGTTCTTGATATTATTACTTGGACATATTGGTGATTAGCGAATTTACATGACATATGTTATGTGTTGAGAAACTTCATATGACTTGTTACATGCATATGTTGAGAACCTCCATTGTTTATATGGAACGAATCTTTCTACGTGTATTTGGATTATCAAATGTTTCATATATTGATGCATTCATATTGGACTAAATAAAGGCTTTGTGACCATCATGTTTTTTTTATTCATAAAATATACCCAATGGGACCTTTGGGGTCATATACAAGAGACCTTTAGGTCATAGTTCATATTGGAGAACTTTGGGTCATATTTCACACTGGAGACCTTTGGGTCAATTTTCATACGATCCTGGCCAACTAATTACACAGTGGCATACATGAATCCCGGGAAGATACTTGGCTTGTCTGGTCACAACAATTAAAATGGAACACAACGTCATAAGCATATGTTTATATGACATAGTTAATCAATGTTTATTATATGCTTGTGTTTACTTGAGTTTGATCTATGATGGTTTATGCTCACTGAGTTGTGACTCGTATAAGGCGCAAATATTTTTCCAGGTTACCACTATTAATAAATCATTTTGCTTACTTGAACTTGGAGTTTGTAGATAGCAGATAGCAGCATGAGTCGCAAGTCGGCCGACTAGTGCTCTAGACTCCCTCCTCCTCAGCATTTGCATATATAGTTAGCTGAGTTTTTTGGCTAGTGTGCTTAAAATTTTGGAATTGGCTTGTATATATATGACTTGTACGAATGTATATGTTTATGTTTGCATAAGAAAAGTGTGTTATTTTGCTGGATTTCCATAATGATATATGATTATATGTGATTATATAACTATAGTTTAAATGACATGGAAAGTATAAAGTTGTCATACTCTCCAATACTTTCGGATAGTTTTCCTTCCTGACCTTAGCACGAGCTTTGGGCACTGAGGCATTGACGTGCTCTTGTCAAGATGGAGTATATTAATGTTTTGGAACTTTAGGCAGTCAACAATTGCTTTCTTACAGAATGTTGTGTCTTCCTATTGCATCCCCACTTCGAATGTAGGTGTGTAGAGTGGGTGGAAGGATAGCTTCAGGAAGAAACTGCTGAGACAAGGCCACCATCTCGCCTAGAGCTCTTTGGTTCGCCTCATTCTACTCTCTCAATGTCTCATAGTCAGTGAGTGGAATAATAGGGATGACAATTCCTGATGTTCTCGCTCCAGCTTTGGCACCAACTCATCTCATCTCCTCCCCGTGGCGTCCAACTTGGTGGAAAGGTGTCTGCACTATGTTGTATGTTGTAGATGTTGTTGATAAATTTCTTGAATGTCGATGAGCAAGGATTTTCTTTCAATTCCCTCATACGACGCCAATTGTTGTTGCTTCAAAAATTGAACAACAATAATGATGAATACTCAAACACTTGGGAACTGTAAATGTCGCCTCCAAACTTGCAACAAAATACGATGAGGTTGGGTTGCTCTTTGGGGGAATCTCTAACGCTCAAGTCATGTTAATTTTGGTGCCCTAGTCTAATCATATATGTTCATTGTCATTCGATTTATCATTTAATAAAGATGCATTTTATTTCATATCTATGAAATATTATAATATGTTTTATGAAGATAAAACCTCCATGAATAGTTTATTCTTCCTTTTGTCATCAAGTTTGACTTGATAGTAAAACCCTAAGGTTAAAAGAATAATATTCTAAATGTCCCTAATCAACTATTATTATGGGAATGATAATGAATTAATGTTAGTATGTTTCTAAGTAGATAAGATGTGAGACATCACTTAGAACATAGGTACATGTTAGGGAACATGTGTTGGACTGGCCCGCTATGAAAGCACAAATTGTTGTCGTAAGTAGCTTTCATGTAGTGGTAATATTTGAGTCCTAAAACTGAAACTTACTATCAACTCCTACATGCGAAATCACATGTTTTAACTTAGTCAAACTGTAACACCCCGTTCGTTTCGATCTAGATTCCGACAGCTTTCCGATCTAGTTTCTATTGACGTTTGGGAGGATTGGTATTTGATTTTGGTTGACAGATGTATTTTTGAGGTCTTAGGAGTCGAGGAACCTTAAGGATGGATTGGATCGAGTTCGGGAGTGAGAAACGTTAAGTATGGGCATTGTAGAGGTCAAGACGTACGTTATTTGGAAATTTACAAGATGATCAATGTACGTTAAATTGGATCATGACGTACGTTGTGTTCATGCATAACGTATGTTGAGGTAGTGCAACATACATTGTGTCTTGAGCAGAGGCAACTGAAACGTGATTTGACTTTGACAACGTACGTTATGCTTGGAATAACGTACGTTGTGCTTGTTCAAAACGTCTTTAAATCCCCCAACAACCCGACTTTCTTCATTTACTCACTCCTTTCTCACTCCAAACGCTCCCAACAGGTCTGAGAATCCTCCACATTGTTCGTCCATCATCCCTAACCAATTTCTGAGATAAGATTACATCTCTTTCTTGGATTTAACTCCATTTTCATGCATTCATTGAAGGATTTTGTTTTTGGCCGAATTTCAATGGGTTTTCCATTTTTGCATGATTTTGAGTTAATGGTTGCTAGGGGATGCTAGAATAAGTTGAATATGACTTAGATTAGCAAGAATCAAGCCTTGAATCATGAGATTTGGAGTTACTTTGGTGTGGTTAGGTTTAGGGATAGTTTTGGATGATTTTGATGATTTGGTTGTTGTTTTGATGAATCCTATGCTTGATTTGTGTTTAAGAGGATGATTTGAGTTAGGGTGAGTGATCGAAAATGATTTCTATTGGTGAAATCGAGAGTAGGGTGTTTTTGGTGTAATTTTTTGCTGTAAGGACCAAAAATGGAATTTTGGTGAATTTGAGTTCTTGAGGGACTAGAAGTGATATTTGAGAGTTTAGGGATTGCTTTGTAATTTGTGAGAGTTTGAAGATTCTAATTACTTAGAGGATTAGTTTGCAATTTTTGAAAATTCTGAGGACTATTTTTTGAGGACCCAGAGACTAAAATGTAATTTTACAAAATTTCAGGGACCAAATTGTAATTTTATGTAGATTCCGATTTTTTGGTCGAGAGCGTGTTATCTTCGACTGTAATGGGTTTTTGGGCATCGTTTGAGTATTTAGATTTGCATATGCATGTGCACGCATTTTGATACCGCCACAGTATCATCATACTTTGGTTTGACTCTGATATGCTTTGTATCTGATATTGTTTTCAGCTTCGTGTCCCTGTCAGCAAAACCAACCACCGACTAGTGGCGCTTGATTTGGATTGTAAGCTAGGACATCCAAGTGAGTAAATGGCAGATTCAGAGACATAGGCTGTGTCTCAAAACTGTATTCATTTTTGTTGTGTTCACACTTACTCTTTAATTTGACTAATTCGAGGATTGACTAAAATAATAAACGGATTATGTGAATTAATTTTCACCTTTGTTTTTGCAAATTCATATATATATATATATATATGTAATTTATATATATTCCCTCTTTTTTTAATTATGAATTGCATGCCTATGATTTCATACTTATGTAGTATGTTTTTGTTTTGATACTGGAAAACAATGCTACGGGCCTTTGGTATACTAATGCTTTGATAGATCCCAGCTACCAGAGATGACAGTGTCCATGTGTTCGGATGCTAAACGCATGATTTGTTATTGATCAGTGGCAGAGCCCACGATTATCTTTGTTCTGGTTGTTGACGCAGTCCACAACCTGTTTGTTCTGGTCCCATATCTTTGATATTATGACTTTGGTTTTGAAATTAAAATTAAACTACGATGTTTTTTCCTGTGTGCCGTATTATTTGTTTGAAATCATTTTCGAAATGATTTTGAGACATTACCACCTATGTAGTGTGTATATGTATGTATATTTTTATTATACTTGCATGTTGTATTTTTGTACCGTTTTCAAACAAGTCTTTGTGAGGCACGTATGAGACAATTTGGAGTGCTATTTCTCATTGGGTTCTGACCCCATTTTTGTGTTCTGTCTACTTTTCACCCTTGTTCTCCAGGTTGACAGATTTTTGGCTTTTGTAACTACACCGCATCTTGGATACGAGTGAGGTTTCTTTTGTTATTGATGTCGTTTTGCTCGGGCTTCATTTGTTTTTCATAGAGCTCTGTACAGAGATTGTCACGACCCAAAATTGGGTCGAGACCTATGGGAGCCCGACCCATCTCGCACAAGCCTTAGAGTACAAAACTAATACCCAATTACAGTTTATTAACCAAATTAAAATTTTTTTAACATAATGAGTTTTAATATAATATTATCAAATATTAACAATATAAAAGCATAAATACATATATAAATAAATAAAAACAATTTTAAATATTTTAAATTCAAATACAGGCCATAACCCACTACTCGGTATGTGGTGCATCTAATAGAACTGATAGTCGAGCTCGAACAATAGGGCACTCACTGCTGACAAAACAACCGTTACAAAATACCTGAAAGAAGGAGTAAACAGAGAACAAAGAAAAGAAAGGGGGTAAGAACCCAGTGAGGGATAACACTCTAGAGCGGCTCTGGGCCTTACAAAAACCGTTTTGAAAACAATTTTGAAATACCTCGCATGCACATATAAGTGTACGTACGTAGACATACTATATACTAAATAATACTAATTTCGAAAACTTTTGCAAACAAGGCATACAACAGACAAGGTACGAATTTATAAAAATACTTTCCCAAATAAAATATTTTGTTTTCAAAATGTGAAATAGCAAAACCTATTTCCTTTCAAAAGTTTTACCAAAACTTGTCTTCATTTTCTCAAAATATCATCAGACAGAAAATTCCTTAAATTTATTTTCAGACAAAATATTTGCAGACAAAAATTTTCAGAATATTTTCAAGCGAAAATATTTTCAGGCAGAAATCATTTTCAAACGAAAGCATTTTCAGACAGAAATCATTTTCAGACAAAAATATTTCCAAAAAAAATTATTTTCAGAAAAAACATTTTCAGACAGAAATCCAACTCAATGGGACCAGCTACAAACAGATATTAGAAGTGTGGTAGAGCCACCCAACAGATCAGACAGAGTATGTGGTCTGACCGGAAACATGACTACTATTTAACCCTGGTAATTGGGGCCTTGACAAGGTATTAGTATACCAAAGGCTACACTACTTCGTATCTATGTGTCCCATATCGTTATGTTTTTACCGAAAACATAGCGAAGTACAAAAGCTATCTCCAGCTTCCAGACAAAATATTTATCCCAAAAATATTTCAAAACACTGAAATACATTTATTCTTTTCAGATCATAACAGAATATCTGTTTAGAAAACATTCTTAAATCCAGAAAGAATATTTTATACAAAGCATTTGAGAAATCATTACAGAAGATTTATTTCTAAAATTTAAATAAATATTAAACCATAATATTTATTTTCAAACACATTTAAATTTTCTAGAGGGAAAATCCATTTTCATACAAAGGTTTCATACAGATAGATTTTAGGATTCCTATTCTTTAATTATACCAGATTTCATACAAAGAGTCAGAAACAACAAAAACGATATAATTTATAAAAAACAGTCTATGTGTTTGAAACTGCCAGTCACTTACCTGGACATTGAGCTAATAATTCAGTCGCGATCCACTGGTGAAGGATTGATCGCCTCAGGAATATAACAGAACCGAGAACAACGACAGATTACAACAGAGTCAGATATGGTATTGTCGTCTTACTGAATTATGAATGCAATGCAATGCATGACCCAACCCGAGCCATTTTCAGAATCCTATCTCAAACAACGACCTATCGCTCTTACGATGGAACAATATTCTTAAGACACCAAAATCCATATCGATCATACCCGATATTTCCAACCACACAAACCAACTCTAATCAACTTCAGAAACTCAAATCTATAATTGGTTTCACCAAACAAACTCAAAATCATCACGAATTTTCCTCCAAAAATTCAGATTTCCCTAACTCCAGAGAAATAAATCATTAATTCACAACACCTAACTCATATTTATGTATTTCCAACTCCAATGTATCAAGATCTAACAAGAACAACTTCAGATTTAAGAGGAAAATCATCAAAACCTGAAATATTAACTCAAGAACAAACCCATTTCGTTCAAACTCAACAATCTCCAAAACCAAAGTTAGATCCTTATATTTCAGGCCTCTAGAAACTAGAATCAACCATCAAACAACTCCCATTACAACAAAAATCAACAGATCTAACCCTTATCAGAATTTCGGCTACAAACCCTAAATGAGAAAATCATGGACGAAAATGGAGAAAGAAGAGATTAGAGATGAGTTCTTACCTCAAGATTCGGGGTAGATACACTAAGGAACCAAGAGAAGTGGAGAGAGATGGATTTTAGAGAGTTTAGATGAGTTTTGTGTAAAAAATGACGAACAATGGCTGGAAAGGCGTATTTATAAACCCACCTCGTCCAAACGTAGCGTTTCACACATTTTCTACATTTTACGTTTCACATCATCTACGCTCGTTGAAGAAAGTTTAACGTGCTTAGATGCTTACACAACGCACGTAGACGATGCTCAACAACTCTCAGCTTAAACCTAGTTCAAATTCTACGTGCACAGACTCCTCTACAATGCACGTAGATGACCTGAAATCTCCATGGGTTGTTCCCAGACGAAGAACAACTTTTGTACAATGTGTACAAGGCATGTAGACGACCTCAGTTGCTCACCGTTTATGCCCAAACGACACTCAATGTGTGCAGAACCACTCCAATGCACATAGAAGGCCTTATGCATGTTCATGATCCATCTTAATGATGATCTACGCGCACAGAAACCCTAAAACGCAGGTTGTTGAGCTCCAACTCACCTTAACAAGCGCAAAACCGCATTCTAAACTTAAAATTGTAAAACTGAGATCTCTGATCACGACCCTACTGGCCTCCCAATACCTCCTCTGTCTTTGCCCTCTTGGGCTCCCTCGGATGTCTCTCATCCATATACTCCATCCCTCTGGCAGCCTCTGCTATCTGCCTCACAGTGGTCAAACTCGCTATCACCCTGCTAATAGTGGGTTGTAACCCATCCAAAAACTTCCTCGCCAACGCCTCCTCTCCCTGACTCTGGGGAGGCGCGTATCTACTCAAGTCCTTAAACTTGTCCTCATATTCCGTCATCGACATGCTCGGTCCCTGACGAAAATTAATGAACTCATTTGCCTTCTTGTCCCGAATGCTCCGAGGAAGGACAGAAGCAATGAGCTCCTCCTTAAATTTGGCCCAACTGAAACCCTCTCGAGCCTCAAGGCTCCTCCACCATCTGGCTGCTCGGCCACTCAGGAGAAATGCACCGAGTTTGACCATACTGGCATCATCAGTAATGCTCCGAGCCTTAAAATGATGCTCTACCTCTAGAAAGAAATCATAGGGATCCTCCCCCATCACACCAGAGAATCTAGAAGGTTGTAGCTTCATGAACCTATCCAATGTATCATCCTCCATTGCCCGTGGTGCAACAGGTGCAACCACTAGAGCATCAATTGCGACCTCTTTTGGCTACGGTGTCTGAGCTGGTGGCACTACTGGCAGAACTACAACTGCCCCTGCTGGAGAAACTGGCTAATCAACTGCAGCCTGTCCCGGCTGAGCTCTCTCTAAGCATTCCAAAATTCTAGTTATACGCTCAAACGTCTCCATCTGAGCAGTAATAAGATGCTGGAGCTGAAGCTGTTGTTGAGGCACTAGCGCTGCGGCCTCTGGCGCACTATGTGAATCATACGGATCCTTAGCAGAATGAGCAATAGGCTCAACAGGCACTCGTCTAGGTCTATCTCAACCTCTACCACGACCACGTGCCATATCTATAGATATAGACAAACAAAACATATATGAAAATGTCAGCATGCTACATGATTGCCACAATACCAGACATATATCAGAAGAATGTAAAGAAGCAATTGGACTGACTCGATCAAATATACCTATGCTCCACACCGATCCCAACTATACCAATACCTTAGATTTATGAAACTTGGTCTCTGATACCACCTTTGTCACGACCTATAGTCGGGCCCGTGACCGGCGTACGAGATGGACCGTCTGTGGGAGCCCGATCCATCCCGCACAAGCCTCTGTGATCAGATATACCACCCGACTTATCCAAATATTTATTTAAAACATTTATACAAATGTTTATAAATGATATAAAACCATATATATATATATATATATATATATATATATATATACATATACAGTATATCAAAATATCAATGAAAATATAAATCACCATAGTAAACCCCAAAATACAAAAGTGAAGCCCAATTCCCAACAGTAGTCGAATATGGAGCTCTATGACATAGCAAAGTCGAGTCCCAAACGAGGGCACTAACTATAATGAAGAAGAGCCTCACTAGGTCCGAGGTACGGATCAGATGTTGTGTGTCCAAAAGAGGTCACCTGCGAACAAAGGTATAACATGGAAAACATAAGAAAAAGGGGTAAGATTCCCTAGTGAGGAAACAACACGTCAGACCGCCTCGTACGTGCCTCACAAAGACTGGTTTAAAATCCTTTTTCAAACTGCCGCACACATATATAGATACCATATAGTATACACAATATATACATAATATATTTGCTGAAATCGTTTTACCAAAACGTTCACATTCATATCATACAACATGGATTCAGACAATATATACGTATATTTAAGGATTCATTGTATGAGACCAGTATCAATATCCATATAGCAGTGTGGACTCCACCACCTGACTGCTCAATAAACGCGTGTATCTAGCTGGATACACGGTCATCCCATTACCCCGATAACTAGGGCCTTGACAAAGCATTGGTATACCAAAGGCTACGTACCCTGTAGCCGGGTGTCCCCATATTCTGTGTGATACATACGTAGTATTTCACATACAATCATGCAATATCTTTTTCTTTATTCCATCATTTACAAAATGCTCTTGTATATATATACCTATATATACTTTATTTTCCATATCAAAACGTTGGTTAATAATAATCACATATCCAGATTATTAATTAACCCAATACTTATTAGTCAATTTATGTCATAGCCAGACATATAAAGAATAACATACTTAATTTTGAAGACACAACTTATGTGTCTGAAGCTGCTATTTCACTCACCTAGTATCCAAAGCCGTGGATCCAGTCAAATATTGCTCACGGGTGGCTGCTCCTGCTTGCAGGCACACTAAGCTATACATATGTAGACATAACAAATATCAATATGTGGTACTGTGGCGGTACCAATGCATTGTATGCAAATGCTGGCTAACTCTCGATGGCATCAAGAACTTATGCCAAAATACCCAAACTCTCATTTCGATCTACACTCGATTGATCAAACACTCACATTGGATCCAATAAACATCTCAAGCAAGGATCTAACCTCGGATCCTATAAACTACTTCAAAATCATCAAGAATCTAAATCCCCAAATTCGGATTTCTTGACCCACTAGACACAAATCGCCAAATCTTGACACCCAATGTCATATCTATGTATTTCTAACACCTATCTATAGTAATACATCATACATAACTCCAGATCTGATGAGAAATCTACCAATATCCGGAACCCTAGCTCAGATCAAACCCATTTCGTTCAAACACAAAATCCTTAGAAACCGAAGCTAGAATCCCGTGGTTACAACCTTAACCAAGCTTAATCTACCCATATTTAGCTTCCTTTACAACAGAAAAGGAAGATCTAAACAAAACCCTAAAATTCGTTCAAAACCCCATATGAACGAATATGAGGTGAGATGATGGAAATAAGAGATCAAAGAACGATTCTTACCTTCAAAATCGCAATGGAAGTGCTGAAGAGTGATTGCAAGTGCAGAGGAGTAGTTGAGAGAGTGATTTCAGTGGTTGAGATGAGTTATGACAGCAAAGAGCCGTATGTGGGTGTATTTATAGACCCTCAGAACTGAAACGTGACATTTCATTTAATGCCCACAGAAAAGGCCCATCTACGTGCGTTGAACCTTCCTCTACGCATGTTGACAGAGTACTAAGTGCATGGACAAAGCTCTTGTGTGCGTAGACTACAGATCTGGTGACCTTTCCCTCACGGATCAACGATCAACGTGCACACCACCTAGTGCTATGCACGTAGATCACCATGATCACTACGGTTCCAAGTCCAAATCACGTCCAACGTGCGCGGACATCTCCAACGCACACAGACATGAGCAGGCACATTCACGATCTGGATCAGACATCTATCTACGCACATAGCACAATTACCTACGCACGTAGACGACCCATTGACCTCAATCTATGAGCGTAGAACACTCCTCAATGCACACATATGACCTACTATGTGCTTTGCACACACAAAACCACCTCCAAACATTCTCAATCGAAGTTTAACACCTTGAAACTCCGAATTTCCCTAAAGTCTAGACGAAATACCCTCATATTCTGGTCAGGACGGATGGGATATTACAAAGAGGGTTGAACCATTATACATATTGGATTTGATTTCTCTATCCATTCTCTCTTTATATTTATTGTTTGTGTGAATTGGATTAATATTCTTGCTTCGAGTTGGTTTACTTTGAATATTTTGTTAATCACAAAAATGTTTGTAAACAAGTTTTAAATGTTAGAAATCCAATTCAGCCCCTTCTTGGATTGCTATTTCAGACCAATAGGTACAAGTATTACCCTTATTTTACTATGCATGCATCTGTAGAATATAGATATAGTCTTACCTTGACTGTACTCATACCCACATCTTTACCTGCTAGATAATACTCCTACCCACGTCCATTATCTGCATCCAACCTGCATATATATAATATACAATATACTGTATGTAATATTAATTATAATGTATCTTATATAATCATTACTATAATACATTTACACTAAATTATTTATCACTAATCTAAAGTAGTACATCTCTAAATTTATATAATCTCTAAACTATTATCTCTATTATAATACTAAATAATAGTTATCATAGGACCATATTCAGTTGAAGTAAATTATTAATGTAATAACTAATAATGGATTAAATGCAATAATTCATGAAATATATTTTTGTTGCTTTTGTTATGTTTTAAAACATTTAAATATGAATTTTAGATTTTGTATTACATTGTCTATCTTTATTCATTGATATCTTGCATATTTTTCTAATTAATATCTTAAAGTTATTGACATGTTATTACTTTTTAGGTTAACTAAACATATTTATACAACGACTAAATGGGTACGCTACGGGTAAGTGGGTAGGATACATGTAGTGATTTTTGTTACCGAAACAGGTATGGATATGAGGTATAAGCTATGAGTATAGTTAAGAATATTGGCATACCTTACCTCTACTCTATATAAACTATGAGTATAGTTAAGAATACTGGCATACCCTACGTCTATTCTACCCATTATCATTCCTAAAGAAGAGGTCTTTTGTAGGTAGAAATTGAATGAAGACAGAAAATTTACAATTTTGCAAACAAAATAGAGTGACTTTCAATTCGTGAAAGGGCAATTTCAACATCGGTATCAATCACCAAGTGTGGGGAGAGAGAAAGAGAGAGAGAGAGAATGCGAAACTAAAGAGGAAAAAGAGGGGATGTGTGTGCTGGGAGATCTAATTTAATGAGCATTACACATTACAATAGAGCAAAAATTTATATATTTAATCAAGCTTTTTAGAAATTTCTAAATCCAATTATACTCAAATTTAGAGCTTGATGACTCTTTAGATTTTGAAAATTTAGCTTAGCTTTCATTATGTTTACATATGAGAGAAAGTGAATTTTGTTCATATTTGTATGAAAGGAGAAAGTGAATTTTTTTCATATTTGCATGAAAGTAACCAAACAATATAAAGAAAAGCACATTCCTTTTCATTTCTTAAGTCTCCCCTTTTCTCCTTTTAAGTTCTTTTTTGCCCTTTTTTTTTGACTTATTATACAATTCTATAACTACCTCAACTTCTCAAGCGCTTGGTGAGTTTCAAACTATGGACTCTAAGGTTCTGGACAAACCGACCAACCATTAGGCCAAGACTTGGAACTTCTTTTATAATTATTCTATTAAATAACCAAACAAGGCTTAACCATTAACCAAAAACGGAGGTGAAATGTTTAGTTTTACACCAATTTAAAATGCCGGGTGATACTCCAACGAGGACTCATAAAAAGAGTCATCATTGAGATTCGAGTTACTTAATTTCAGACTTAGTTACTTAATTTTAAGGGGTAGTTACTTAATTGAAGCTTTAAAAGTTACTCAATTTTAGATGTCGTTACTTAATTTGACCATTGGTTACTTAATTTTGATTAGTTAATTTTGATCGGTTACTTAATTTTGTAATAAATTAAGTAACCAAAATTGTTACTTAATTGTTGCTGAAATTACTTAATATGAGTTTCAATTACTTATTTATTAATGAGTCCTCAATGAGGACTCTATTTAAGAGTCCTCGTTGGAGTACCACCCCTAAAATGCCAACTTTGTAACAATACCATGTGGTTAAAGCTATTTGCCAAATACTAGCAAGAGGAAAGTATTTACACAAATGTCAACATCTAAAACTATGTGCGAAAAATTGACAATTTCTTGAGAGAAGTTGAGTTCTCTCAAGAAATTGAAGAAAAATTGTAAGAAAATGCATTTTTGTAGTAGAGGTGTACATATGGTGCACCACACTAAAAACACAATTTTCCTTAAGAAAAGAAAAAAATGATTTAATTTTTTTAATGTACCAAGTTTTAAACTAATAGTTTCATTCAATTTTTTTTGAAGGTTTACATAAGTGTACAAAGGGTGCACAAATAGTATACAAAATACAGTTTAAACTGATTTATTATGTAAATTTGATTTCATTCGACTTTTTTTAAAAGAAATTACATAGTTGTACAATAGGTTCACAAATAGTAGGCAAAATAAATTTCGAACTGTTTTAGTGGATTGAATTTGATTTTAATTAACATTTTCTTAATAAATCGAGACATGTTTACATTGAGTGTACAATAGGTGTGCATATAAAAAAAGTGTACTTACTATATTTGTTTAATAATTAGATGGTACTCCCTCATTTCCACAAAGAGTGATTTTTTAGAAAGTTTTTTTTGTCAAAATAAGTGACATTTTACAAAATCAAGAAGATTTTGAGCATAATTTTTCAAATATACCCTTATAGTTAATAACTAGCAATAAATAATTTATAATTTTGAGGAGCATTAATAGGGTTAATATAGTAAATTAGCATCATAGTTAATGCATTTCAATCATTTTTTTATGTGTGCTACAACCCTAAAAAATTCTTTGTAGGGAGTAACAACTTAAAAAAAAATTAAATTCATTTTTAAAAGGTGGTGTACATACCTTTTTTAAAAGTGAATTTGTGTTAATCAATATATTCTGAGATGAATTTTTAGATTTGTGTTTTTTAAACTTTAAATACATGAAAATTCATGTAGTGTAATGGTGTAATTTTGGTGTACATGTAAAACTGATTTTAGGGGTTGATTGTGAATTTAGGGATATATTCATAATTTAGAGATAGAAAGTAAAGTTTCACAAATTGTTGCACCTAGGGTTGCGAAACCCGGGCCCTTAATGCTACCATTCTCTGCCAGTAGAATTTATGGATCCGCCATTGTCCGCCACCATCAATCTCGATCTCGAAGGGCTCTTTCTCTCTTTCTCTCTCTCTCTATCCACCATCACAGCCATTGCCTCATCTTCCTTTGCCATCTATTTGAGCTCTATCTTGGTGAAGATGTAAATCTAAAGTGAACGAAGAAGAGAGAATACTATGGGAGAAATTGGAAGCTAAATGACCTAATTGAGTCAAGGACAACAAAAGGGAGAAAAGAAAATTGCCATGGAGAAATTAGCTCCTGGCATTTACAGAAGTGGCAGGTGGTATAGGCAGTTCTAGAAGAGGAGCTGAGGCAGGAGCGCCATGATGTGTTTATTTGAAAGAGAGAGAACAAACAGAGAGATAAAGAGAATCGAGATAGAGAACAAAGAAAAAGACACACAGAGAGAGAGAGAGAGAAAGTGCATATCGTAAGAAAGAGAGCAAAAACATGGTAAAATTAGTTAAATGTGAACATACACCTTGGAAAAAAACGATCGTATGAACACAATGCTTATGAGAATTAATATCAAACTTCATATAAAGATAGAGGTTATTTGCGTTCATGGCCCAACTTGTTAAAGCTTATGCATAAGTATCCTGAATTCCTTAATTTCCAATTGCTTTTGTCAAGCCTCCTATATAGATAATCTAATTGATATCTTATTGTAATCATATTATTGATATATGACATAAGTTGTTGAGATAAGCATAATGTAACACCTCACCTATTCCGGTTAGTATCTCTATAGCACTCTGTTCAATTCCAATAAGACTTTCTAGCATACCAAGTTCAATTTCGAATGGATCTCATTCGATTCTAATTAGATATTTGACTTTCAAGATGTTTTTTGATGATTAAGAATGTATAATGATGATGATTTGCAAGTTTGGGAGTTCGATTTGCTCTGAAAGTGTTAGGGTTGTGTTTCTAATTTAGAAATATGTTAGAAGTGTAAAATTTTGCATGAAATATACAATGGTGGTCGTCTACGTGCGTTAGGGTTGGGCTAAGCACGTAAATCTTGAAGCAAAAATGAGTTGGAGTTGTCAGAGTGCCTTTATGCATGTAAACAACATTCTACGCATGTAAATGGTCTGTTGCGTGTGTAGAGGGTTTTATAACTCACATAAACGTGCCTTTCTATGCTGAAATTGAGTGAAACGGTGTGTTTCGGTGCTAGGGTTTATTTATACCCCTTTCCTGACTTTTATTCAACATTTTTCACTCAAAACACTTCCAAACTCTCTTAAATCTGTTCCTCCTGATTGGGCTCTTGCAAGTGCATGAGAGTTGATGTAGTAATAAAATCCTTGGAGTATTCCTCGAGTGTCGAATTCATAGGGAACATGTATTAGTTAATGATCGAAAAGCAAAGGAATGCAATAAAAATCAAGATTTTGAGTTGTGATGGGTTTGATTTTAAAAACAAGAAATGAAATAACATATTAAATACAAGTATTTGGATCATTGAGATGCAAGCAAAGACTTCTTTTCACTATATCAAAGAAATAGTCTCTTGGGATTGAGTGTTCTCTCCACAAGGCTAACCCATGGCCTCTCTCAAAGTGTCACTCGAGTCGTACCTACACTTCCTATGAGGGTCCTCTCGGCCTCATCTAGCCAAGTTAGGCCCATTAAGTCCTTTGAAAATTTCATCGAACACCTTGTAGGCACTAAATATATCTACTCTAGCACTCAACAAGTTTTATGCGTGTAGAGCTAACCCAAGCTTCATCTCTCAATTCTTCACTTAGGCTTGTCATAAACGATATTGTGGTGATCAAGCACAACATCATTCCAATCATAACAAATCATAAAATCAAATCCAATGGCATTCATTCAAATAGAGATCATAAAACACAATACCTAACAAAGATAAATATCAAATATGGAAATCAAAGAGCAAAAATAATACCCATTCATTAAATATAACAAATAGCCATCAAAACTTACAACTCAAAATCCAAACTAAAAATCTACACTACCATTTTTTAAAGAAATTACAAATAAAAGCTAACCTCTAAGGTAAAACACAACACCAACAATAAAATGAGAAATGGAAAACAAAAGATGAGGGGGGTTTCCTGTTAGAATTGTGCCATAATCCAATCATTGATGTACATTGTCATTCAATTATTTAATAAAGAGACATTTCATTTTTATGAAATATAATATGTTTTATGAAGATAAAACTCCATGAATGGTCTATTATTCCTTATGTCATCAAGTGCGTGACTTGATAGTATGACCATAAGGACAAAAATGATACTGTTCTAAATGTCCCTAATCGATCATTATCATAGGAATGATGATGAATTAAGATTATTATGTTGCTAAGTAAGATAATCACATTTTACTGATTATGGATATGAGATATCAACTTAGAACATAGATGCATGTTGAGGAACATGTATTGGATGGTCCCACTATGAAAGCACTTCATGGATTGTTGTCACAAAGTAGCTTTCATGAAGTGGTGATGTTTGAGTCATCTAACTAAAACTCATTATCGACTCCTACATGAGGAATCACATGTTTTGACTTAGTCAAACATTATCCGTAACTGGGTAACAATAAAGGCTATGATTGGATATGGCATGAATCATGTAAAGGAGGGATAGTGAGAGTGATGGATTTGTTCCTCTTATGAAGATTGATATCTCTTAGCCACTTGATGAGTAGGATTGATGGAATGTATGCATACTCGTATGAATTGATAAAGGGGTTTATCAATGTCATTTGTTATTTCAATATACTTAAGATCAAGAAACATGTTAAGCAATATAAGGTTGACATGTGACCATGCCTTATGCTTAGATGAGATATCGTGAGACAAAAGGACTAAATATCAGACTGTGAAAGGTTAACTCGGATCACTGACATCCACTCGATTTTGTGTTACCATAATGTATTACTAGATACTGCTTATGGACTTTGGGCTCAACGGTTTGGGACAAGGCTCATTGCCAATTTCGAGTGGGCCTATTGGGTCACACACAAGAACGAATTGCATTGGTTACAAATGTTCTCTCTTTGTAGTAATTGAATTATTAAGATGATTAATTTGATTAATCAATAATTATTTAGGGTTTTATAATTTGTTTGTTAAATAAGATTTAATACATAGTTCATTAATGTAAGGAGCTTTGAATATGAATTACCAATTATCATGGTTATAATTATTTAATTGTGTGATATAATTTGGACCATGTGAGTTATTTATTTTATGATAATGTATCATATAATTAAAATCCCAATAAAATTAATAAGAACCCATGTGAATTTTGGCATACCCAACCTATTTAGGAGCATGAAAAATTTGGCACTTTAAACCTAAATAGGAGGGAGAAATTTCGGATCATATCTTCCTATTTTTTAGGAGTCTTTATCCTTGTAAGACAAGGAGAATTTTGGCACATGCACAAACTAATTAGGAGTCCAAGACTAATTAGGGGTTTTTATTCTTGTGTGACAATGAAAATAAAACCCTAATTTGTATGTGAAAAATTTAATTAGAAAGTGTTTAATTCTTGTGGGACAAGAAAGGCAAACCTAGTGAGACTAGGATTGGAAATTCGGCACACTCCTATTTAGAATAGGAAGAGGCCGAATCCTTGGAGGGAAAGGAGATGGAAATTTGGGCCCTATTATGCACCTATTTAGGTCTCCTCATATGCCTATAAATAGGGATGCACTCCTTGTCATTCTGGCAAGGCAAAACCGAAATTAAGAGTGCCACATTCAAAGAGAGAAAATTATTTTGTGAGTTTTAGAATAGAGATTCTAAAAGGGTGCTAGTACACTCCACCAAATCCAAGAAAGGTTCGTTTGTGTGGATATCTCTAGACAAGTTTGCGCAAAGACAAAATGAGAAACAAAGGGCGGTTCGGGTTTTAATACTAAAAGCTACACCAACATCTAACATGGCCGAACTTTTGAGCATTTGATCTAAGGTAGATCTTCTAACCCTAATCATATATGTTGATATGCATGGGTCATTGGGGAATTCTAGGCTTAAAAGTTTTGTTATTTTGCTGCACTATTTATTTATGAATGTCATAAATGGGCCGTGAATTCCAACATTTCCTTTCTATGACCATATGTCTCTTCAAGGAATCCCTTTTCTTCCACTTCTTCAATCCTCTCTCTTCCCCTCTTTCTCTCTCTCTCTCTCTTCAAGCTTTTCCTGTGGTGAAGTGTGGCTGTCCAAGGATGATCAAAATGGTGTGGAAGAGGTGTATTTATACCCCTATTGGTCCCCCACAAACCCTAGAAAAAATCTCCCAAAAATGCCTCTTGCATGTGCTTTGGTCCCCACAAATTGTGTCCTTTTCCGTCACTTTTCTCTCCTTAGAATGCCCTTCACGGTCAGCCTCACGGCCATGACACTTTCCTGTGAGAGCATCACGGCCTTGGCTCATGGTCTAGCTCATGACCGTGAGCCGCTACTGTTTGTTGGAAAGTTGCTTGCTTGGTTACGATCATGGCCTTCTCTTGATCATGGACGCAATTGGTGATCGTGAGAGCATTACGGTCTCCCTCATAGTCATGAACATAGACCATGATCAAGATCATGGCCTTCCCTCATTTTTCTCATGGTCTTGCTCATGACTATGAGCCACCAGTGCTTCTTGTGAGCCTTGAGTTGTTGATCACACCCTCCATCATGGTCATGACCGCAGGGTGTGACATCGAATGAAGCTCATTTTGAATTGATTTTTCCTTTGTTTCTTCCCATCACTAAGGCTCATTTTGAGGAATCCTTTTTCATGCCATTTCCATCACATTTCATCAACAATTCATTCATTTTCATAATTAGGGCCAAATGCTATCGATTTATGCTTGAATAAATATGCAAATTTAGCATAAATCACCTCCTCACTTCTCTTGGACTCTCATTGATTCCTTTCCATTTCTTAAGGTAAGATTACTCTTCTAACATATCTCTTTCTTCCATTTCATGATTGAATCACTTGGGTTTGATGTTTTCGTTTAGAATGATGTTTTGACTAAGGTTTCAATTTTGGCTCAAATTGTAACACCCTTTGATGTACATGTGTGTGTGTGTATATATATATGTGTGTGTGTGTGTGTGTACATATCAAACATCATACATAAAGTCATATAAACGAAAATCTTTAATATATACATATATAAAGTCACTGTACTACAAAACTCTACAAGTGTAAAATTAGCAAAATGCGAATGAGGAGGAGGAGGGAGCACATGGCATCAGTCGTCCGACCTTTGATGTACTGATGTCTATCCTCTGGAAGTTATTTACAACAATAATCAACGTCCACCTCTGACCTCAAAAAATATTGGCGCTTTATAGGAGTCGCAACTCAATGAGTATAAACCATCATAGATTAAATCTAGGTATACACAAATACTAATTATATAATCAGATAACTGTAATATATAAACATGTGCATATGACTATGTATTCCATTTTATTTGTTGTGACCAAGCAAGCCAAGTACTACCCCGGGATTCCTGTGTATTTGTATAGTTGTATGGCCAGCACCGTATGAATTTGACTTATATATCTAGTATAAATTTGACTCGTAGATCCAGTATAAATTTGACTCGTAGGTCCAGTATAAAACGCGAATACAAGAGCCAGATGGTCACAACTCCTTCATTAAGTCTAATATATATACGATAACATCAAATCATATAACAAATACATATGTAATGTATTCCGATCTATATACACAATCAGCAGTCTCAACATATCCATATAATAAATTATAAGCAATTGACAACTTATAACATATGACACATATGAGCAAGTAATTATACATTTATCCATGTATTCACATCCAGAGAATCTTTTTAGTAAGCACATACATGTATAAAAATCATATAACACACATTTGAACTTAGTCTCAAGTTTATACTCATGTACTCAAGATAGATAATCCGAACTGTGAACTTGATCCTGCGTCATCTCTATTGCTCTAAGTCCTATAGTATATAATCATATTAGTTCTAATCCTTATTTCTTTATGCAATGCATGTTTATGTTATACTTTGAACAAATGAGGTCTTATTAATAACCTATTATGAATGCATTTGTTCATTTGATTTGAAAGGAAAACAATCTAATTATATCGAAAGATATATTATGCTTAAGTTAGCTAAAGTTCTTTTTTTTATACCATTTTGGATAGCCTGTTTCTTCTCCATGTTTGAAAATCGAAACCAAATCCTCTTGCCTTGAAATTTAATCCTCCTATATCAGACATATAATAGTATATTCCTACCAAATCTCAGCTCCTAATTCCTTATAAAAAAATCTAACCAATTTTTCAAACTTACAGCTTCGTCACAGAATTGCTTCAGGTGGACAACTTATAGTTTATTGAACATAACACACTTCATACATATCCAATTATAACCAAAATTTCCAGAAATATTCTAGACACATATAAAAGAAACTTTTATGTTTAAATTCGTGTCAAAATACGTCTCTAAGGTTTCTAAAATCACCACATAAACAGACTGTTCCTACTAAATCCGAAGTCTGGGCAGTCCATACTATTTTAACCATACCTTTGAAAAGACAGCAAATTAGATCAAACTGTTTTACAGGCATGTACATGACATCCAAATAGGAAACTTTTAATCTTTAAATTTTCTCAAATTATATCTCCATCAGTTTCAATAAAATCTAGCAAACAGACTGTTATTAAGGAGAATTACAAGTTCCAGATTAACTTACCTTGCTCAAGCGTTTATATGGGAAGATTGATGTTCAATTTTGTGTCAAAGTTGTCTCGGACAGAGTTTTAGAATCAGAAAAGGTTTGTGTTCAAATGAAAGTGTTTGGAACAGCTATGTGGTTATGGAACCAGAGAACATGTGTTACATAAATAGATTGCCAGCCCAAAAATTCTTCTTATCTTCAATTCTTTCTCTTCTCTTTTTATTATTGAGTTGATCGGTTAATTTGGGCGGCTGTAGAATAATATATAGGCTGATGGTCCACTCAATTAGGTTGTTAAAAATACAAAGTCGAACCTACTAATTAGTGTTTTATTTCATTTATACAAAGTATTTCTCTTTTAAATCCTATTTCAACATTTACTCTCCTTTTCGTCCTAATTCTCGTTTATTTGATGAGTTTTAATTCCATTCTTTTTGTATCATATCTAAATCCATATTAGTATATATTAAAAATATGATTTCAACTCTAATAGTAAATGTTGCACTGTATTTTTAATCTACTCGTATCACAACTATCCGATTGTATCTAACTTTTATTCTCTAACTAATCCATTAAACATTTATTTTTTGCATCTTAAATTATAACTAGGAATAATGAATTCTTATATGAAAATATTTATGCAATGCATGTACGAATATGCATGTAATATGAATGTTTTATATTAAATATGCATGTGAATATGTAACCGGATCGAGAATGTGACACACATTCTGCATAGATTTCACTTAATGGATTATGATTGTATGAGGTTGGAAATGTTAGGATTTAACTTTTGTTATGTTGTTTATGCATGAATGATCTGTTTGAAGCTTGACCTGGCTTGGATGACGGTTTTGAACTTCAATATATATTTTGATCGAACTTTTGAGTTCATTTGAGTTAATTTCTGTTAATTTATGATAGAACGAACTTATAATTAGGATGGACTTGTGTTGGAATTGAAGATTGATGTTGTTTTGAAATGGGTTAGGGTTAGTTTCAGGTTTGAACAATTTCGTGATGATTTTGAGTTTGTTTGGTGAAATAAATTGTAGATTTATGTTTCTGATGATGATTAGAGGCAATGTGGGTGGATTGAAACATTAGGTTTAGATTGAGTCGAGTTTGAGGATAATTTTCTGCCGCAAGGACTAAAATTAAAATTTGGCATGTTTAGGTTTAGATTTGTAATTTTGAGAGTTTAGGGATAGACTTGTAATTTCTAAGAGTTTGAGAATTAATTTGAGAATTCTGACTACTTGAAAAAAGGTTGAGGACTAATTTGTAATTTTTGATGTTTTATGGGCTAAAGTGTAATTTTAGAAAAGTTGAGGGACTATTTTGTAATTTTATGAAATATTCATTTATCAAGATGAGCGCATTAAATTTTTGATCGAAATATGATTTCTAACATCGACGTGGGTTAAAGCATGCATTACATTGTATACATATTCAGTGACGTCACAGTATAGTATTTGACTCCGTTATAATAAATTCTTGGTTCAACTATGTTCGATTTATGAGATGACCAATCATTCACCAGTGGACCGCGATTGGATTATTAGCTCAATGTCCAAGTGAGTGCGATAGCAGCTTCAGACACATAGGCTGTGTCTTCTAAAATTATATATGTTTTTGTTGTGCTACGACATTTGCATGTAATCCAGAATAATAATAGTTTGATAATAATAAAATTTGACTTATTTAATAACCTTTGCTGTGGAAATTATATTTGGAAATTGCTATGTTTTTTGAAATAAAGTTTTGTTTTGAAATAATTATATCTTTTGTATTAAGTATTCAATTTCTGAAATTATTAAGTATATTTTCTATCTAATTATAAGTATCTTTTCTTATGTAAGAATTTTGTTCAATATTTGAAAATATTCTCTGTTTAGTATTTTATTCTAAAAATAAGTATGATTTTAGTAAATATTTATCTGCTCTGCATGTTGCCTGTGTAAATGTTCCAAATGTATTTTTATGTTTTCTACAAAATATTCTGATATATCTAGCTATGAGGTAGTGTAACCTTTGGTATACGAATACTTTATCAGTTGCCTATGTGGCTAACACCAGCCTAAAGGGCTTTCATTCACCTAAGTGGCTATATCAGATGCCTAATTGCCTATATCCAGTGCCTAAGTAGCTTGTCGGTGCATAAGTGGCTATTATAGAGTCCAAGTAACTCCACTTGTCCGATTCTAGTCCCATTGGCTATATTATTATTTTTATCAAATATTTTCGAAAATAAGTATTATGTTTGATAGTTAATATTATTATACTTAGTAAATATTTTGAGAATTAAATATTATATTTAAATTATATTTTGAAAAATAAATAATTTTATCCAATTTAGTATTTATTTAATTCGTGTGACTGTCTACTGTCTACTCTGTTTACGAAGGATTTCGAAATAATTTTTCAAAAAATACTATTATATGTATTAGCATGTATATGTATATATATATATATACACTTGTAAATCTGCATGTGGTATTTTTGAAAATATTTTCAAAATATTTTATGTGAGTCCTGGAGGCGATCTGGAGTGTTGTTCTTCACTGATTTTTCTCACCCCATTCTTTAACATTTTTTAGGTTTTGTAGATTGCGAACATCCAATCTTTGGTGCTCATTGAGGTGTCCTTGTCAGTAGTGAGTACCCTGTTGTTTGTGCCAGGTTATCAGCTATGTTAGATGCTCCACACCGAGTAGTGAGTTTCGGATTTGTATATGCTAATAAATTGGTTAACTGATCTTACTTATAATTATTTATTTTGTATTTTTGATACTATGATTATTTTTTATTATTCAAGGATATTATTTTTAAAAACTTATTTTTGGTTAAATTGTTTTAATATGACTAATAAGCTGTCTAATAATAAGAATTCGGGTATATATTCTGTTTCTTCGAGTCTTGTGAGGGATGGGCACGGCCTCCCATTTGGTTGTCCTCATGCACCGGTCATAGTCCGATCTCGGGTCGTGACACATAAGAAAAAACTGACCTCCTTTTTTGTTTAGTTTAAATTTGAAATGGATTTTTCTTTTTTTTTTAGTTGTTCTTCTGTTAAAGATAAACAAAAATATATCTATTATAATACATCTTAACAGATAATTCAAAGTGTTTGAATTTAATTAGATAAAACGAAGTTGATTAAATTACTGATTTAATAATAGTAAATGTTAAAGTAATAAAAATGTAATTATTTAAAAAATTGAAGACTATAATTGTCTAAAAAAAATTTACCCTCATCCTCACTTTTATATAAGTAGTATGATAATAGCCGGATGACGTAGAGTTCTAAAATGTGTCCAATTTAGCCATAAAAGCTGAATTGGCAGCATTGGGATAAATTGAAAGAAAAAACGAAGAGGTATTTTTTTACTGGAGAAAAAAAAAATAAAGAGACGTATTTGTTTGTATTTAGAGACACGTATTTTCACTCAACGTGCGCGATCTCTCGATTGCAAAGTCGTTAGTTGAAAGATGCAGTGCAACCCCATTTCTATGCGCTAATTTATCAGTTCACCCCATTTTCAGAAGAGGCATTTAGAAGGGTTTGAATCAACAGTTCTGGAACCTCTTCTCATCCCTCCATAATGTCACCAGAAAAGGCTATGTTCTCCTATCTATTTTATTTATTATCTCCTCTCCTCTAACTCAGGACTTTTTTTCCTATCCGATTCCTTTCCAGTTTAATCACTTCAATTAGATTTAATATCGAGACCAGTCCAACAGCAGATCAGTGGTAGATGTTGGAAGTCTTAAATTCACAATGGAGACAGGTCAAATAGGAAGCCAATTGAGGTGTTTGAGGAGGTATTTGGAGTAATATTCAAAACTTAGAATTATAAATTTAGAAAATTTATTGAAAAATTTGTAATTTGACATTTAAAATGCGGTAGCAAAGGAAATGAAGAGATAGAGAGAGAGAGCCAACTTCGATATCGACTCCGATTTAACATTCGGGCAATGCCAAATTGGAAATTCGAGAAAATTATGGAGTCTCAGAGCTGTGAAGAGTTTTAAGGGGAAGAGAATGGTGTGATTAATTTTAGTAAATTTGAGTGATTGTTCTTGATCGTTTTGGTGATATTTCTTTTAGGAAATTACACAGTGTGGTCTTTTTTGAGATTTTAATATCACTTTCCACAAATGAAACAGCCAAAAGTATAACTTCACTACTGCCTCAATATTTATACCCTCGATTTTCCAGTTTTTCCCTCCTGAGTTTTTGTGTCCTCTCTCTCACTCTCACAGCTCACTATTTTCTCTCAATATTTATACGATTAATTCGCGATGAGAATGTATTGCAGGAGAATGTGCGGCAACATGACAAAAAATGAGAGAGAGAGAACGTGCGGCGATGAACAATAGAGATAGTGGATGCTCGACGACGAATGAGAGAGAGAAAGAGCGATGACCCGTCTTCTTAGTCAATCGAGATGGCAGCACACGTGAGATAAAGAGAGAGCGGCAGTGCACAAAGAGGTGGCCAGTGTATGGGAGGGGCAACATCTAGGGTTTCAATACTCTAGTTGCGACCGAGTTAATTTTATAGACGGTCACCCTAAATTTAAGAATATTTCACCATGGTCACTATATTCAGTTTTATTGCATGAAGGTTATCGAAAATTGAATTTTATTCTAGGAAGGTCACTATGTCCGGATTCTAGAAATTGCATGCTGGGAAAGATGACTAGGCATGCCATATCACACAAATATTGTCACATGGAAACCCAACCAAAACCAATTCAAAATTGACCCGCAATGGACCCAACCCAAAAACCAACATACCCACAACCCGACCCGACCCGAAATTTTGAAAACCTCCAGCCCAAAGCAACAAACCCATTTTGACTTCATGTGTTGCCTCTTTCTCGACTTCAATTGTTCTCTCTCACTCGAATTCTCCATTTATGCCTCTTTCCTAGTTTCTCTCTATCTCGTCTTGTCCGTCTCGTTCTTTATTCAAAACTCAGGCAATATCGTTCTCTCTCTCTTTAGATAGCTCGGTCTCTCTCTCTCTCTCTCTGCTCAGCAAGATGATGTGAACACAAACATGAATACTTGACTGACATATGAACTCGATGGGGTAATCGGTAAGACGGTATCTAGGCTTGGCTCTGCTATCTTTGCCATCAAAGAAAGCCTAATGAGGAGAGCAAGGCTGCTCAGAGGAGGACATAAGTAGACGAGACATAGGATTTAAAGAAGCAAAAGAGATATGATCCAAAAGCCATGAAATTTTAAGGTCAAAATACAAGACCTTGAAAGTCTCCCTTCTCTCACCTATTCAATCATTGTTCTTTGACTTCTCCTCTTTAGGGTTAGGAATTTTTTGGAGAAAGAAATAGAAGGGTGGTGGGTTTTCTCGGGAAATTTTTGTCTTTGATTGGTTTTGGTAATTGTTTTTAGTTTCTCTCCCTCCTTTGTATGTTGTTGTTTGTGAAGTATGGAGTGGAGAAGGAGAGAGATATGGATGATGATGAAGACGTCTTTGTCTCGGGAGAGAAAATAAGGAAAAAAAAGAGTGAAGAAAGTGGAGGGTAAAAAATGAGGAATGTGATTCTATTTTACCATGGAATCCAATAGTTGGTTCTAACTACTTGGTCTTTTTAGTTATGGGTCAGTTTCGGTTTGGTTTTCAGGTTGGTGTAGCTGTGTTTCCACGTCAGCATCCATATGGCATCTACATGGCGATATTTACGTGACGTAGAATGCCTAGTCGTCTTTCCGGGCCTGCAATTTGTAGAATCTGGCCATAGTGACCTCATGGAATGAAATTAAATTTTTGATGACCTTCCTGCAGCAAAAATGAGTATAGTGACCATGGTGAAATCTTCTTAAATTTAGAATGTCTGTCTGTAAAATTAACTCGGCTGTAAACTCATGGAGGAGATGGTACCTGAAAAATCGGTCCCAATAGCAATGACAATCTAGGAGGGGAGTGAATTGGATTTTTAGGAAGTTAAAAACTTTGTTGAAAATATTTTGCAAACTAAAACAAACAACAAAGTTCCTTTTTAAATTAAAATAAAAGTTGAATGCGGAAGCAATGAAACTAAAGATCCAATTCACACACAACAATATAAATCAAATGCAAAATAAAGAGAAAAGGCAAGAGAGATATCAAAGCCTAAGATTTATAGTGGTTCGATCCTCCTTGACCTACATCCACTCCTCTAGATCCACTAGAGAATTTCAATCCACTATATCCTCACTTGCGGGTGGATGGAAACCATTTGCAACACTTGTTTTTGTGGGATCAATAAGCAAGTCATTAAACCTTGTTTTAAGGACAAAACAAACAAACCAAACCTCTAGTTTTTGCAGGTAACAAACTAGCAAAACTACACGTCTATTTTTCTAAGGTTCACTAGCAACCACTCTTGTTTTCCTAAGGCACAGCAAGAAAACCAATCTACCTCAAGCAAACAACCTTGCTTGTTACAAATTAAACCCCAAAAGTATGACAGATTAAAGCTCACACCAGCCAACAATAAGATTGCAATTAAATAGCTCAAATGGGTTAGAAAGGTAGAGAAGAGAGATAAAGTGAATAACAATTCTTAGCAAAGGTACCTCTTACTTTTCTTCTGTCTTAAGGCGTCTATTTATAACTACTATTAGAAATATAACCGTTGGAGCCTCGAAATAGCCGTTGTGAGAATGAAAAATCCTGTTTTAATTGACGTCACTATCATTAACGTGTGTTGTTCCATGTTAATGCGCGTTCTTCAGGTGTGCATAAGATATCAACGCGTGTTGTTGGCCATCAACGTGTGTTGTTGAAGTTGTATTGCTTATGTTTTGATGACTACTTTCATTAGCGTGCCTTAATGCTCATTAGCATGCGTTGATCAACTCTTCAACGTGCCTTAATGAATGATCAGCATGCCTTGTTCCTCATTCTAGGATATGCACTTTCACCTAGATGTTCATCAACGTGCCTCGTTCATTCGTTAACGTGCATTGTCGGATATAATCAAGATTGCACCTTTGAAATCCACGTCAGCATGTTAGAAATTATTCAAATTTAGATCCCGAGGAGCATCTCATATTTGTCTTCATATGAAGCTCCATCTACTTCCATCATTCCTCTTTAACGTTGGTTGATTAGTTTTCCAAAGATTTTTCCTTTGCATCATCTACGTTCCTTACTTGCAGACCAACGTCTTCCTCATCAATCTGAACCCTCGACAACGTGTGTTGATTATCATTAGTGCGCTTTAATATTGTTCGTAAAGCTTCTAGAACATCAGAGTATTTACTAAGGTACGTTGTTGCTTCATTAGTGCACATTGTTGACATATAAGGAATGTTGATAGCCACGAGCGTGCGTTGTTTCCATTTTGACGTTCCTTAATGCACTTTAATGATTATTAAGGTGCCCTATTGACAAAAATCAGCAAGTCTGTAACTTTGCACATTTTTCATGGATGTTTTGGATTCATCATCATCATCAAAGCCAAACTCAACAGTACCTTTTCTAAAGATTTATTTATGTTGAATACGCAAGTTCACACTTATGAGTGTTGATACAACAAGTTTTGATAATGAACAAACTTGAATAATGTAAGAAGCTTGGTGGCAAGCAAACAAGAAAGAAGATCAATCACACAGAAGCAATACGAAATGACCAAGATCAAATTCAAGCATTTAGAGTGTTACACAGGTACTCTTAAGCATGCAATACACACGTAAATGAAGAATACACATGCAAAAAATGTGGAGATAGCTTGATGATTTGGCACATTTAAAGAACAGAGCTGCAGCAATAATAGAGCACAATAATTACGCACGTAATAAAGGCATTGAGCAGAAAGAAAAAGCTGATAGTGCAACATATATTTTAGAGTTCATTGACACATTAGGTATAATTTTTTAATCAACTAATCATTACCAAGTGAAGATTTCCATCTAGAACACGCAAGAGGCACGTGACCATTGCGCACATAACCTGAGCCGTGCGCACATATGAAAATTGAAGAAAGTTCACCGAAATGCAAAAATACAAGGGCTAAGCTCGCAATTCAGTATGATTACACACGCAATGGACGTGTTATGCACTAAAAGGGCCATTGACACAGAAGTTGAAAAGTGAAAGATTTTCCACAACAGCTAGAATCATTTCACAACATCTCCCTACCCCTTTCAATGGTAAAATGGACATGTTCTACCTAGAAATAGGCCTTTGCAGCAGAAAAGCAACACAACACTAGAATATCTCTTGAACAATTCTTTGTTATACTTATGTTCTCATGCTTGATCTATTTTTGTTGCTCATTCTGTTTATACACATCCACCATTGCTCTTATCACTTGAAAACATTTTAGAAGTGGTGCATAAATCATTGTACTAATTTTAAACTCAGAATGCTTCATTCTTGTATGAGTGTTATCTAGGTTTCTAGTTTAGCCTATAAAACAAACTAGAAGCAACTCAGGTTTGCTAGTTGAACCCGAGAAAAACTAGTGTCTTGTATGGTTCTCTTAATGATCCCGAAAAAGCTAGATGTTGTAAAGGTTTTCTAGTTGAACCCATATAAGCTAGTGGTGTAAAAGTTCCTAATGATACTAGAAAACAAGGTTGTTGTACAAAGGCTTACCTCAACTCGGCAAGTGAGAACAATAGTAGATTCAAAATTCTCGAGCGTGGCTTGAGGATTGTATGTAAGGTAAGAAGGACTGAACCACTATAAATTGACGGTTTATATTTCTCTTCCCTTAAACTAGAGTTGTAAAATTGGAACCGAAACCGTGGAACCGAACCGAAACTGGACCGGTCAAAACCAGAACCAAACCGAAATCGGAACCGGCCGACCAAAACCAGATGGTTACGGTTTAGGTTACGGTTCCACCCTTTAATAAACTGTTGAACCGCCGGTTTCCAACTGTTATTTTCTTTTTTTATTTTTATTTTTTTGTTTTTTTTTATTTTTTCAACTCTATAGGTACCCCCACCCCATTCTTACCAATTTTACACCATTTTTTCTCTCTGAATCTCAATCTCTTCTACACTCTCACTCTCTCAAAAATTTATTTTGCTATAAATTACTCTTATTAATTATTTATGCATTTTATTATTGCAATTATGTTTTCTATATTTCTCAAAGTTATTTTTTACAATTACATTTTTCGAATTCCTTCTACTTTTTTACTATAGTTTAATTTATTTATGTTATTATTTCATTACATTTAATTAATATTTGCATATTTATTTTGGAGTAATGAAAAATTTTGGTGGAAATAGAAATTTTGAAAGTTTTGAAGTTGAAAATATTGGAACTCAAGAGAGTCAAAGTCAACCAATTCCCACCCAAGGAGATGAGGGGGGAGCGAGAGGAAGAGTTTTTAGTTCTGATATTTTTAAAATTCATTTTAAGAAAATTTCTAGTGGTGATAAAAAATTTAAATCTTTTTGTAATTATTGTTCATAGGAGTACTCTTTCAAACATGGAGGGGGCTATGGAACATTTCAAAAACATATAATAATCAAGCATCCAGAAAAAATGGGAATGAC
>CAODLS010918547.1:0-26649 GCA_948243855.1 Flueggea neowawraea | reverse complement strand
TTGGAGAGATTTACTCACTCATCTCACTCATGTATAGTAAATTGAACAGAGGTATAAGAAAAACAAACTGTTTATTCCATAGTAGAATATCTTACAAGGAAATTGGGGTTTGGTTTTCTTCAGAAAGAACTTTCAAAAGTTTTCTGAGTCTAACCCTCGATGTCCCCAACCTTAGGCTAAGCTAGCTATATATAGAAAATTTTTACACTCGGATTATAAATCCAGATTTTAAAACAAATTAAACTATTACATAGCTGTACAATAATTGATATCTTTTTGTCATATCAACTTTAGCTTTGTCGACCAATATCTTTGCGCCGCCTTTGTCTTCTTCTATCTGTCTTTGTCACTGTTTCTTTATCTTTGTCGTATTAGGCGATCTTTGTCTTGTTAGGCCATGATTGCCTATCTCTTTCTCCAGCTGTCTGATAACTTTACATCTTTTCAATCATCATTGATGTCGATATCTTTTGCATTTTTTCTGCCTTCAATTATTAATTTTGGCAAGGAACATGAAGGACAAGTATCTTTAGGGTGTTGTCTGAACTGACAAATCTTTGATTGGGCCTCTGGGTTGGATCTGATGATGCCTCGTTCAAGAAGCTTGATCTTTGTTCTCACAAAGTTCTGTGCAGCCATAGGGGCTATCTTTGCTGGGCTAGTCATTATAGAAGAATGAATCTTCTTTCCTCCATAGGTTCTGAAGCCCTTTTTAAAACATGCTTCTAGTCCTTGAAGAACTATCCTTATGCCAATTGCTCGTCTATAATGAATATCTTTATCTGAATATTTATTAAATTTTTTACGCTGTCGTGAGACAACTATCGAAAAAGTTTCAGCTTTACCCATTTGAATAAAATGGTAAGCTGGGTATCTTTCGTCTTTATGGTAATCTGGTTCTGCAGATAAAAATTTAAGAACCAGTGTATCTTTTGGAGTCATAGTAGGATTATTAAGATAACAATCCTTAACACCCTCTATTATCCATTGTGGTAATAAAGATATCTCTTTAAATTCAAGAGTAGATAGATAAATGGAGTTGAGTGCTCCAAAATCATACCAGTATCGAATTTCATTAGGATTTGAATCTTGAAGATAATTAATCCTTGGGTAAATACCTGAGAATTCAATGTATCTATTGTCTGTAGTAGATAAAAAGTATAACTCTTTCATTATCTTGGATTGTTCCTCTGCAAAGGAATCTATCTGGCCCATAGGAATCAATATAGGAAAAGTAAATGAAGATGTTCCTTGAGATGTTCTTGGTCTCAGGGATATCTTAGTGTCAACTTCTTCTTTTTTTTTTTATCTCTTTTACCTATTCAATATTTTCAACAATATGTTTGCCTTTATCTTTTGTCTGGTTGTCTTTAACAGTATCTTCTTTAGGTGGCACTTTTATATCAAGATAAGTTTGTAAGTCATTTTAACATATCTTTGTAACAATTTTCCCTCGTTAGAGAGAAGTTCTCCCATTCTCTTTTCCATTGAAGGAAAGTTGGAAATATCTATAATATCATCTGCAATATCTTTTATTTTCTGAACGGTGTCGTTCATACTCATGAGATATGTTATCGTTGTGGACTTCATCCATTCCATCTCTTGTTAAGAAATCTGCAAGAATATTTTTGTCAGTCTTAACAATTTCAATATCAAAAATATATTCTGATAATATAGTTTGCCATCTAATTAACCTTTTATATTCAGGTTTACTAGGCAAATTATTCTGTATAAAAGCCTTTACCTGAGTATTATCAGTTCTTAATAAAAATCTTTTTGGAAGTAAAAAATAATAGAATTTTTGGCAACTTCTTAAGACAGCTAATAATTCTTTTTCATTTATGTGATATCTAGACTCTGTATCTGAAAATGTACCTGAACAATATCTACATAAATCTTCACCAATTTTATTACCTTATTTGTCATATTTTATCTTTTTTAATACTCCGCTCCAATATAATTCAGAAGCATCTGTTTCTAATATTAAATCATCATTTTCTTTAGGCAATTGTAATTTTGGTAAATCTTTACATAGTTCTTTAATATTTCGAACTTTATTTTCTAGTTCTGTATCAAAACTAAATATCTTATTTTTCTTTAATAAATCTTGAAATAGTTTTCTTAATTTTGATAAGTCTTTAATAAAATCATAAGCATATGTGAGTATTCCTAAGAAACTTTGTACTTGCTTCTTATCTATTAATTTATCTGGAAATCTAGATATTTTTTCTAATATATGACTCTGAAGTTCTATTCCATTTCTATCTATATTCATTCCAAGGAATTCTATTTTTTCTTGAATAATTTTGGAAAAGACTTAAAAATGCTTATTCTAAGCCCACTCCTATTAGCTTTAAACCTCGCACAGCTCAACGTGGTGAGAATAATTGTCCTAAAAGGAATATCAATAAAAAATTGTCCTACATCTTTGATACATATCAGCAAATCTGCAACTAAGCACATCTTTCATGAATGTTTTGCATTCATCATCATAAAAAATGAACGGGCAAGCATCCAAAATATTGGGCAGAACATGGACAAACCATGGCTGGTGCAGAGAGATTTTAACACCATTCTCTCGGATACGGAAAGGTTAAGTGGCTCTCCTGTTAATATGTCTATTGCAACTGAATTTTCTGACTGCTTAGCCTCTGTGGGTTTGTTGGAATTGGGAAACCATGGTAGCTTTTTTACTTGGAATAACAACCAGATGGGGACTACCAGAATTTGGAGGAAATTGGATAGATGTGTGGTTAATCTGAGGTGGCTGGATGTCTTTGAAATTGCTGATTATATGGTGCTTTCACCAGGTATCTTCGACCATTCTCCTCTTGTGGTGAATTTAAGGGTAGGAAGATTGTAGGGGAATGGATCATGGAGTGCTAAGAACACCTTATTTCTCGATTGCTTTGAATGGTTCTTTGGAGGGTTTCTTTCAACGGAAAAGTGGGTTACGCCAAAGAGACCCAATGTCTCCCTTGATATTTGTTATGGCAATGGAATGTTTGTCGCGATGTCTCATACACATGATATCACGGTGCTTTCAATTCCACCCGGGGTGTAAAGAGCTTAAGTTGAATCACCTCTGCTTCGCAGATGATTTATTTGTTTTTAGCAGATATGACAGGAGGACTTTGAAGAGTATTGTTGCTATATTGAAGAATTTTGAGGTGGTGTCAGGGTTACAGGTCAATGACGAAAAAAGTGCCATTTTTTCCAATGGTGTTGAATCGGCTGATATCAATGATGCCCTCCAAGTACTCAAGTTTAGACATGGGGATTTACCGGTGAAGTATCTTGGAGTGCCACTCTACTCAAACAAGCTCACTAAAAACCAGTACTGAGAATTGATTGAAAAGATCACTCCAGAATTAATATCTGGACTTCCAGGTTTCTCTCGTATGATGGTCGCTTACAACTTATTAATTCTGTCCTCTGAAGCCTGCAAATTTACTGGTGTAGAGTCTTTATGTTGCCTGCTTCTGTGATCAAAGAAATAGATTGTATTTGTGGAAGATTTTTATGGCATGGGACCGATATGAGTAATCAAAGTGGGAAAGTGGCATGGCACCGAGTCTGTAAGCCTAAAAATGAAGGGAGTTTGGGCATCAAAGATCTTGTAGCATGGAATAAGGCTGTTGTAGGACATTTAATTTGGGAGTTAGTGGCAGTTAAAAAATCGCTATGGGCTATTTTGATATCAAGAATGAAAGTGAAACGACTGAGTTTTTGGGGCCTAGGTAAACCTCCTGATAGCAGTTGGGTTTGGAGGAATTTACTGAAACTCAGAGAACTTTATCGACATATGTTTTCATATGTGGTGGGAAAAGGTGGGTTTTTATTTTGGTTCGACCCATGGTTGAATGGAAGCACAGTTTGGGATAGGTTCCCTGACTTGAACTTTTCAGATGCTGTCTTACCTCAACAGACCAAAATTTGTGATGTAAGGAGCCATGAAAATTGGCGGTTACCTGTCCCATTAAATGATACTACGGAAAGGGCTTGGGTGGTTGTTAAGCAACTACCCATTGACTTTAGAAAATTAGATTATGTTGTATGGAGACTTGAGAAGGCTGGAGTGTTTTTTATTAAAAGTGCTTGACAAGATATTCGGGACAAAAGTCCGAAAGTTACGTGGAGTGATTTACTATGACGAAAATGCCACATACCAAGACAAAGCTTCATTGTCCATTTCGTAATGCACAACAAACTTGCTGTCAAAACAAGAATGCTTCAATGGAGAATGGTGGACAATGGTGCATGTATATTTTGTTCATCTTCTCCTGAAACTGTAGCCCATTTGTTTTTTGAATGCCCGAAAAGTAGAGATGTTTGGCTAGAAATTTTGAAGAAACTGAGGATAACGAGACAAACTTTCAGCTGGATAAGGGAGATAAGTTGGTTTACTAGGAGAACCCGAGGAAAAAACCTACGGAACCGAGTATGGCGAGTTGTTTTCAATGCTTCTATTTACTGGCTGTGGTTGGAAAGGAATCACATCATTTTCCAGGGAGGGGCATTTCGTGGAGATAGAATTCTGAGTAGGATTTTTGGCACAGTCAGAGATAAGTTTCTTTTGTCACTAGACAATATAGATCTTTTGAGTTATAATGATTGTTTCGCTAGATGACTAATTATTTCATTCCTTCATTAGAGGGCTGGGTACTTGACTGTACATAGAGGTTTTTGTTTAGAGGACAGTCTTTCCTCAGGTGATAGATTGTATACATGTATTTTGGCAATACAATGAATATTTATGCCAAAAAAAATAAAAGAGAAAATCAATACTTTGACGCTTGGTTGTTGTAACAAATAAATGCTTACGTGCTCTTCGATGTTTTATGAAGTGTCTTTGAGGTATTTATGCATTTTCAAGTCGAAAGAGACGTTGAGGGATATATTATAGTCATTGTGAGATAGAGCAACAATGCATTTAATACTCTAAAATAATATCTTACTTGGGTGGGCTATGAGTGTTACTCGAGTGAGCCTTCTCTTGAAATTGATCCCCAAAATGCATTGCTTGAGTGAGATATATGGGTTACTCAGGTGAACCAATTTTCTTACCGTTGGGACCACCAACCCTCGACTTTTGAACTCTAATTTGGTCAGTCGTAAGTATAAAATTTTTATCTTCATGTGATTACTCGAGTGAAGCAACTTGTTACTCAAGTGAGACGTTGTTCTTCATGCTTTACTGATCAATTGGATTATGTTGGTCCCAAGAAAGACACTCTAGGAGGGAGGGAGGGGGAATTGGAATTTTGGAGAGTTTGAAAACTTTGTTGAAAATATTTTGCAAACTAAGATAAATAACAAAGTTCTATTCAACTAAAATTAAAGTTAAATGCAGAAGCAATAAAACCACCAATTCACACACAAGATAAGGCAAAGTAAATAGAGTAGGGATAGAGAAAACAAAACCTCGATTTGTAGTGGTTCGGTCCTCTTTGACCTACATCTACTCCTCTAGAACCCATATAAAATTTCATCTACTATCTCCTCACTTAAGGGTATATATCCTCACTTGCGGGTAGAGAAAAACCGTTACACCACTTGTCTTTGCGAGATCAACAAGCAAACTATTACACCTTATTCTTGCGGGCTTAACAAGACAACCACTACACCGTGTTTTATGGACCAAACAAGCAAACCAAACCTTTATTTTTTGCAGACTCAACTAGTAAAGCGTATACTTTTAGTTTCCTAAGGCTCATTAGCAACCACTCTTGTTTTTCTAAGGCACAATAAGGAAACCTATCTACCTTCAAGCAAATAACCTTTCTTATTACAGAATTAATCCAATGATATAGAAAAAACAAGTTCACACTAACCTATAAATGTGAAAGCAAGTAAATAGCACAAATGTATTAGAAATGTAGAAATGAAAAAGAAAATAAATAGCAAGCTTAGCAAATGTCTCTCACTTTTCTCTTCTGCTCAAGGATGTCTATTTATAGGAACTTGATAGAATAGGGAGCCTCAAAGTAGCTGTTGTGGGTGAGTAGAAAATTACGTCCTTAAATGACGTCGCAGCCTTCTATGTGTGTAGCCACCATCTACGTGCATAGTCATGTAATCCAAATTAGTTCTACGTGCATTTCTTTTATCTCTATGTGCATTACGAGAACTCCAATGGTCACTACCTTGAATAGATTGAAACCTATGTACTTAGTTTAGTCTCTACGTGTGTATGCAATTCTTTTTTTATAGATCAACGTGCGTTGTATAGCTTTTTGTGTGTGTTGCTCTTATTTCCAGAAAATACAGTCTCACCTAGACTTTCTTCTACTTGTGTTAACATATGCACTATGTGTATTGTCATTTTCATTCCAAGATCGCATCTTTGATCAATACACATGTCAGAGAATATTCAAATTCAAATTTTCGAATAGCATCTTGACTTTGTGGTCATTTGAAGCTCGTCTATGTTCGTTGCTTCCTCATCTATGTGCATACAACGTCTCTTCAAAGTTTGCACCTTTTCGTCTTCTACGTGATTTTAGATGAACTTGTACATGCCTCTTTCTCTTGAGAAATATCACAACTCTTCTTCAGATTGACATCTCGACCACATGCGTAGCAACAACTCTACATGCATAGACCTATCTACGTGTCTTGTTCTTACTTATGCGTGCTTACATAAAGTCTGATGCCCACTGTTCTTTTGAAATTACTCTTCCACATGCATTGATCCATTGTTATGTGCGCAGTGGCCAGTTTTCATATGCTTAATATGCTTAGTTTGCTCTTTAAGTACTTTGTGGCCAAATATCACCAAGTCTGCCACTTTGCATTTCTTTCATGGATGTTTTGTATACATCATCATCAAAACCAAAGTCAACATATTACTCAAGTGATGTATGTTGCTGCTCGAGTATGATTTTCATCACTGGTCCCCCTGTTCATAAAAGTTACTAGAATGAAGCATTTGATTACTTGAGTGAGATCACACATGGATTACTCGAGTGAACTTCCTCTGGTTTCTCGAGTGATCTGAGGATCCGATAACTCGAGAGATCTCTCTCTGTCGAGTGAGTGACTTCAATCCATAGCCTTTGAAAGTCTCTATTACTCGAGCGATGCTATGTGTTACTCGAGTGAGATAATCTTGATCTTTACTGCTGGTCGCCTTGCATTACTCAAGTGAAAACTTGAGTTAATTGAGTGAGATTTCTTAATATTTGCCTCTGGTAACCTTGCATTACTCGAGTGAAGTCTTACATTACTCGAGTGAGATTTCTGGGCACTTTGGTTACTCGACTGAAGTTGTTGATTACTCGAGTGAGGCTTTGGCGATGGTTAAAAATCATATAAGCATCAAACACCATTTTGTTCATCATCAAAACATAGAGGGATTTAAATGTTAACCATCTTTGGTTCAACAATATGTGGAGCTCGTTCCTTATGTTTTGGAGAAAAACGCTGCCTTTTTATGGATTTGTGAAGAGTTTTAGCAAATTTAAAGTTTTCCAAAACTAATTGATAGAATTGCACCAAAAAAATACCAAATCCTAACCAAACGATTGAAAGAAAAAAAGGGACTAAAATTATTGTAAGTGGGTCTTCCTCCTTGGCAAACAATTTGCAAATACAATGAAGATTTTATTAGAAAACTAAAAGTTGATTACAATGCTGAAGGCTCGAAGAAAAGTAAAGAAGACAAGAGCTAATAGCTGGGGGCTAGAGAAGATAAAGAAAAATAAGAGCCAACAGTATGAAAACTAAAGATAAATGGACTAGTGCCATGTGATGTAATGTCAAAGAGAAGGGTCCCTAATATTGATGCCTTGATCCCTTTCTATAGTTGTTGTATATGTGGAGAGAAATTGGTCCCAGCTGGAAGCCTATGATTTAATTCCTTCTTGGTGCCAATTCCCTTCGAACATACTTGAATTCCTCTGATCTTGGTGACTTTTCTCAATTTGCATTCTTTATTTCAATAAGATTTTGCCCGAAAGGAAAGTTTGACAATTCCCTATAAATATGGACTAAATATCTTCAAAATGATCCTTGATTATAGCAAAGTCTGGCCTCCAAGAAAAAAAAACAATCAAGATGGCCCCCAAGGAAAGCTTATGTTGGGGACTCATTTACAACAAAGATATTTCATTTCTTGTATTTGTGTGACACTCCAACAAATTTTAGGTTAAATGGTTGTAGTGACTGTTGGACTCCGTGACACCATACACGCAGAGGAAATAAAAGTTTTTGTTAATAAATTCCACCAAGGATCCAAACAAATCGATGAAACAAAATAAGGAATATGTGTTTACCTCAATCTTTCGAAGTATAGATGAGATGTTGCTGTTGAAGTTAATTCATAGACTCTGCAGGATGCGAACTCTCTCTACTGGTATCCATACAAACGAACTTCAAAAGTGTGCTATCACTGAATTTTTTAAGACACTTTCAAAATAATCTCTTGCTATTTTTCTCTCAAATATTAGGTGGTATGGGCGGAAAAAGGCTATTTAGAATATGCTTAGAGGCTTGTTTATAGACTCTAGCAAACCTAATTCTAGTCTTATTAAAAGACCTAATTCTTGTCCTATAAGAATTCCTTTATTGTAGTCAAACTAGGATATACCACTTTAAGATTTATTCATTAATTAATATATTAATTTCGACCTTATTTTATTTCACAAATAAAATGCCAATTGCTATATTGACCAAGTCAAACTCCCTCTCAGTTGACTAAGTGAAAGAAGTTCTTTCTTTTGTTGACTAAGTCAAACAAACTATTTTGATTAGGTCAAATGAATTTTAATTTGTTTTAAAATTATTTTTTTAAAAATATTTTGGATAAAATAATAGCAAGATATATAGCACAATGTGTTCTAATGTGTGACCCTGTAGGCCCGCTCAATGTTTTCAGTAGGTCCAAATTACCATTTAGGCCCACAAGTCATAAGCGGGTTCTAGCAAGACATTATGACTATCCAATTTGAACAAATTGGATGACTCAACAATACATAATCCACTGTACAATATTTAGCCATTTTATCACGCGATATCTCGATTAAGCATATAGCATATATCTGTCATCTTTATTTAGCTTAACCAAACATTTCTTGGTACCCAAGTAAACTGACCAAAACAAATAATATTGATAATCCCTATCAATTTTATTCGAGCACGACCATGCATTTTATCTGTCTTACTTATCAAGTGGCCAAGAGATATCTCACTCAAATAAGAGCATGACAAATTATTTCACTATCACTCACATTCCTCCACATGATTTACCATATGTACAATTATAGCTTGTATTACCATCCTATTACAAATGATGTTAAACTATATCAAAACATAAAGCTCTTTATGCAGGAATTAATGGTAAATTTATGTCAAATTACTCAAAAATCACTATTACAATAAGAAATACTAATGACATATTCCATGTAGTATTTCTCATAGCGGGTTAGTTCAATATCATGTTTCCAACATATATCTATGTTCTGAGTAACATTCCATGTCCACGATTAATAAAACATGATCATCTCTCAGAATGCTTATTAGTCTTGCTTCATTATCATTCTCATAATAAGAAACCACTAAGGACTATTTAAAATAACATTATTTTATTTTAAGATTTCACTATCAAATCACATACTTGATGACATAAGATAAAATTAACTATTTATAGATACTTTTATCTAGTTATTGCATTACTAAATAACATAATAAAATATATGTCAAAATGAAAAGTCTCATATTTATTAAATAATAATATAAATGACAATGTTCATGTGATTGAACTAGACATATCTCTAATAGCGACATCAGTATTAAGAGATGGAGTTAATAAAACTCAGCCTATTTGATGTTGGACCTGAGCGAAAAACCGACTTGGCCCAATGAGCCTGGGTCACAAATATTATGATGTAAACAAATACATATTTGATTAATATCAACCAAATCAAATACATTGACAAATAGTGAAGGGTAAATTACCTTGTCCACCGTGTTTCCTGTTGACTCTCATTTTAATTGTTAAATTGAACACTTATCTCTTTAACTTCTTGTATGGAGCTCCGTAATAATTCATTTTTTTGCTTTTCTTAAATTTTTTTTAGATCATTCCCTCTTTCTCCCATCTCTCTCTTCTGTCGCTTGTCCCTTCCCCTCTCTCTCTATCCCTTTCTATTTCTCTATTTCTTTCTCTCCCCCTCTCTATTGTCCCTTCCCCTGCTCCTCCTTCAATGTCGTCTCTCTTTTTTCGAAACCCTAGACGATTAGGATTAGCTTCTAGATTGCTTCTAGGAATCATAACCGTCAGTTATGGTCATCCAGATTGCCATTCGCAGGGAAGAGGAAGAAGCAATTATGTCAGTGTAAAACTAGAGGAGACCGTCAAAGCAAATTCAGGAAAATTAAGGCTCGATTCTCGCATTTCTTCCGGTATCAGTACAAATTGCGTTCTCCCGATATTGGTCTCTCTCTGTTGTCGGAAGTGGACCTCAGACAACGATGTCGCAAATTTCGTGGAGGAGTTCACAGAGAACAAATAGAGCGACGAAGGTAAAAAAAATCATTAAGATCCGAGATCTTTTGTATTCGATTTTTTTTTTAATTTCAGTTTTATGATATCTAAGAGAGTTGTTTTGTTCCTATTTTTGCTCTTCCCGATGTGCTCTTTGATACATAACATTTTTTATTCCAAAATTGATAGTTGTGTTCGGTTTAACTCTTTGATACATGAAGAATTAATTTACTGATTAAAAGAAATAAATTAAAGGAACCGATTAAGTGGTTTTGTTGTTAATGGTGATGATATTGTAGGAATTGAAGGATGCAATTGTTAAGCGTTTTTTGTTTCAGACGGAGGAGTTCAAGGTGTTGGGATTTGATATGAAGGATGTATTGGTTGGGCATTCGGTGACGTAGGAGTTTGATATTGAGGTGGACAATGAGGTTATGCCTTTTAGGCTTTTGGAGGATGTGAACAGGTGGGAGTTTGTGGATTTGCCAATTTTCAGAGCGGAAGAAAATGGAGGTGTTGGTAACGAAAAAGGGTTGGTCGAGAGGAAGAAGAATGTGGATGATGGGTTGTTGTTTATCTTGGCTACGTTCCAGCTTGCTGGCCCCATCGAGATTTGGATCCAGGACGCCAAAGATAACCCAATCTCTGCCGCTTTCAAAATTTCTCCGGCTTCAAAATGTTAAAATGTTTTTAGAAGGCTTTTAAAAAGGTTTATTTAAGGTTTTTAAAGGGTTTATTTAATTTTTATCTTTTCTAGTTAATATTTTTAAAAGGTTTATTTAAGTTTTTTTTAGATTTTTAAAAGTTTTTTAAGTTTCTAAAAGATTTTTAAAATAATTAATTAAGGTTTATTTAATGTTTTTTTAGTTTTTTAAGTTTTTAAAAAGTTTATTTAAGTTTTTTTTTTAGTTTTTTTTAGTTTCTAAATGTTTTTAAAATGTTTATCTTTTCTATTTTTTGGTTTTCAAAATATAGATTGAATTTCAGTGTGTTTTGATATAAATGAATTCTACAATTCTATCAATTTAACCAAAACATCCGTACATTACACTCTTAATTTACCACCTAAATATCAATTACAATGACATTTTTGTAATTAAAAGATAAATAGTTACAAATTACTACTTATTCCAAACACAAAATTTATTTACAAATTAAGAATTTAACAAAGAAATTAAATATGCTAATTTATTTTTAAATACAATTAATCATGAATTTCATTTCATTTTATTTATAAATAAAATGGATTCAAAATTCATTAGAGACCAAAAACTATGTTAGTTTATTTTTTATTTTTTTTATTTGGTTTTAATTAGTCTCTTTTTCTTAGATATTAAAAAATAATAAAAAAGACAAGATGATTAAAAGAACTAAACCAAATAAATTATAAAAAAAAACTTAGGGCATGTTTAGTTGTAGAAAATTTTTATTATTTTTTTAAAAAATTAAAAATAGAAATAAAAAAATAAAAAAAAATTGTTCAAAAAAATTTTAATTAATAAGTATATATTTTTTAATATTTTTAATTTTTAAAAAATAAAAACAAAATAAAAAATAAAAAAATTAGTTGCTCAATTAAACATAGCACTAACTTTTGTGGCAATCAAAATTCAACGCTGATTGCGCAACCGTTGCCACAAAAGAACATTTAAATGGTATTTAATCTAAATTATTTTGCCGCAATCGTTGTTGTACTTGAAATGAAGATGATTGATAGTGGCAAAAGCACCCAAGCTGTTATATAATCCACTCTATAAAAAGGATCCGCAGCTTCTTTAGCCAAGAGCCAGCAAGAAGCTGTCGGAATCAATTCTCTGAGACGGGCAATCGAGAACCCGAGGTATCAAAAAGAACATGTAAATATTCAATTGGACTTACCTGATCACAAAACAAGACAAACCAATTAGCACAATTTAACAACAGTCAGAATTCAGAAGGAACATATACAAAGTAGTTAGCAAAAGGTAAAAACCGATATTGTACGATAACGAGATACATCTTAAAATTGGACCTAAGTAGACCTTTTACTCTGGACAATGTAGACACGTTTTGTATTCTAGCACTTAAGTTTATGGCAACTACATTTGGAGATTTGATATCAGCAGTGATAGGTGCAGTAGGGTAGAAATGGCATTGATGATCATCACTGGGTTCAAACATAAAAAGCATTTCTTCTTGTCCAACTTTGGTGAAATTGAACTTATTCTCATCAAAGTCTTGAAGAACACTATCAACCCTGAATTCTGTAGGTCTCTTCTTTAGGTGATCTTTGACTCACAATTGGTTACATCATAGTGGAACAGGCCTTGGTTCATTCGGTCTCTTCTTTAGATTGTGCAAGAAACAACTTTGAGGGTATTCCTCGTGTGATCTTGTAGAAAGTTCTTCAATTGAATTCATATAAAGGCACCTTACACTAGCCAAAAAAAATTGGAAATCCATTTCTATATTAAAAAAAAAAATACTGAGACTAATTAGGACGTGAATCTGTGACGATGACTTATAAATATACCATGCAAACTTCATTAACCAATAACCATAATCGTTTGTTTCAATTCTTTTGACTACTCTCTACTCCTTGGCTTTTAGGCGTTGAACACCATCAACCATCAGGTAAATTTTTTTCTTCTTTATTTAATATAGATATCAATAATCATATACTGTTTTGGCTTTTATACTCTTTTATTATTAGCAAATTTGTGGCTTCTTAATGCTTATATTTTACATTCTTATATTTTTAATATTTATAAAAAAATGCCTTTATCTTTTTCCTTCTCTGCAATACCAAGCTTTATCAACTTATGTGTCAAAAAAATCTGAATAAGATATAATAAATAACATAATTACACAGAGACACATATATAATATATAATTCAAGAAACAATTAGGCTCTCACCGCCACCAACAACGAAGTAATTAAACTGCTTTTCTTGATTCGTCTTGTTTTCTTTCAAGATTATGGTATGTTTAGAAAACAACGTTGGCGTCAAATAAATATTTGATTCAATGGGTTGTTTTCTTTCAAGATTATGGTATGTTTAGAAAAACAAAGTTGGTGTCAAATAAATCTTTGATTAAATGGGTTGTTTTTCGTTTTTTTTTGGGTGGGGTTTGTCAAGGAAGGTCTCTGTTTCTTTTATTGTTTTATTTCCAGTATATGTTCTGTCTAGTTTACCTTCAAGTTATCACTCTTAAAATCATCTCAACTAAGAATTTTTTCAATGTGTTTGAATATCAGAATCTTCTAGTTTACCTTCAAGTTATCACTCTTAAACGTAAAATACCAAAAAAGAATAAAAAGTAGCTCTGGAGCAACCAAGTTGGTAAATTGTCTTGTTTAATCAAGTTTAGGGGGGTAGTTGAGATAATTTAAGTAAGTTCAGGGTGTAATTGAGACAGTTTAAGAAAATTTAGGAGATAAGTTGAACGCTCAAAAAGTTTAAAGTGATAGTAGAAGAAAACATACAAGTTTGAAGGGTAAGTTATGTATTAGTCATAGAAGGTACTATATGTAAAGGCTTAATACATGTGAACCCCCCTAAACTTGTATTGATCATGCAATTTACACCCTGAACTTCGTGACTCTGTACAAATTCCCTCGAACTTGCAAAAATTGCTATTGTTACCCCTTAAACATTGAAAATGTGACTGTTTAACACCGACTGCGATGACATGGCAGCGAGGTGGCAATGTGCATTACTTCAATCCTTAGGCGAATAAACAATAAAATATATATATATATATCTCTCTCTCTCTCTCTCTCTCTCTCTCTTCGAACAAATCTCTCTCTTTCTTTGCCTCCCACCCTCCTTCTCTCTCTCTCTACACACACACATTTATTTCTATAATGGCCATTCACTAACTAAATTCTCTACACAAACTCACCTTGATTTTGCAGCTTTCTTAAAATTTTCGATCTCTAGGATAGATATATTACTATTGGAAAAAAGAAAAAATCTTGAAGAACAGAATCAATGAAACCTTTTTTTGGAACAAATCAAGGAACAAACAAGAAAAAAAATCAAGAATTTTCAAACACAACGAAAAACACCTTAACCACCATTTTCAACACCAATATTTGTATTCAAAGAATCAATCTTTGTTTGGTTTTGCAGCTCGTGACCAACAAAGACGCCACCTTTTTCACTCCATTGTCATTAACACCACTACTACAAACATTAGATCCATTTCTCATGAAGTAAAATATCAGACCCACCACAACCAATCAAAACAATCAAACCCATTTCAATCAAAGCAATCAACCCCATCTCTATCTCCTCTGTTTCAATGAAAAAATTAAAACCCCATTAATCAATTCCTCCCATTGTTGTTGTTGTTATGTGTAAACAAAGAAAAAGAAATTGAAAATCCAAGTAAATGAGAGCTCTAAGATGAAGTCAGACTTCGTCGTTGTCTTCAAATCCATCTTCTTCGTCATCGTCATCGTCTTCAAATCCATCTTCTTCATCATCTTCAAATCCGTCTTCTTCGTCGTCGTCGTCTTCAAACCCATTGGTTTTCGTCGTCGTTTTCTTATTTAGGTTCATATCAAATCTCTATTGTTGCTCTGAACCCACTTCAATCATTTATTCTATAGTTTTTTCTTTCACTCTTAGGTTTCGTCGTCGTGGATTCATTTGATTTTTGTTTTTCTTGATTGTTGATTTTCGTTGAGTCCTTCTCAGAGATGAAGAAGAAGAAGGAGGTTCAGTTTGTTTGGGTTTGTGAGGTATGACGTCGTTTTGTAATCTGGGGGGTTTAAAAATCCATGTTGGCATAACTATAGATGACGTGGCTGGCCAATTATTTTATAAGATGGCATTTAAAAATTCACGTCACAAGCGTAGAAGACACTTGTTTTGGGTCGGTGTTAAATGATCACGTTTTCAATGTTTGAGGGGTAACAATAAAGATTTTTGCAAGTTCGAGGGGATTTATACCGAGTCACAAAGTTCAGGGGGTAAATTGCACAATCAATACAAATTCAGGGGGGTTCACATGTATTAGTCCATATGTAAATTATAACTTTCGGTAGGTTAATTTTTTGACTTAAGATGGTTTCCTAGAAATATTTTCTTAAATTGTATGCATCCAGACATTTTTTTTTGTTTTTGAATTTCCATCTAGACATAATGGTATTCTCTTTGACTACTCCGTATATGATTTTGCATTTTTTTGGTTTCCATTTCAATCATTTAGTATTTAATCGATTTTTAAATGGTATTTAATAGTTTCCGATCAAATTCATATAATGTTATTTTGGTACCAAACTTTATTCAAACAGTATTGATGGGTTGCATTTTAGGCATATTTTATGTTGTATTTTATGTTTGTTTTGTATTATAATTTGTTATTATTTGTGTTTTTTTATGTTTTTATGTTTCTTCGGTGTTTTAGGAGGAGTATTGATGAAACATGAAGAATTGAAGATGTTTATATGCATGCCAGTAACAAGTTGTATCTCTATGTGGTCACGCCATAGTTGACGCTCGTTCACCAAGTTTGACCATGTACATTGGGCTGCGTGTCACACTCATATGCCATGTTTTGGATGAGTTTTGAATATCTACAACTCAGTTTTATTATTGGATCAAAACAATTAGCTTTATTATTATTATTTTAGCTATTTTAGAGGGATTCTAGGTTTTCCTAATTGAGAGTTGTATTTAAACTAAAAATTTTCTCTCTCCTCCCTCATTCCCTTATTCTTTCATTCGCGCACATCAATGCCAACCATCATCCTCTCTCAACTTTGGTGTTCTTTCTCTAGCATGTGTAACTAAATATCTTACTAGTTGAAGTATTTCTGAAGTTTGATCCATTATAGTTTTGAGACTTTGGTTTTATTTGTTATAAAGTATTTTGAGTATTTATTCAATCTCTGTACCTTAGTTCTTTTATTATTATTATTATTCATATTGATTACATCATTCGGTCAGTTGTGGGATTGAATGAATGATATATTGTGATTTAGGATTGATAGTGCATCACATTAGTCCTAATCTAGGTAACAAACAACGTGGATGTATGTGGTTTGGGCGTTATTCATTGTAGTGGGGTTGGATAATCTTGTTTAAATGAATCACGACGTTTCCAGTTTCACTAGCTAGGATAGGGGTCTCTTTAGTCCGTACTGCTACCATAAATTAAACCTTGTCAGGGTGTCTCGGAGTTGTCTAGTGGTTAGGAAAATAGTCTACAGGGCGTCCCTGGGCTATCAACTATGTAAGAAGAGATTGGTTAATCGAGTGTCATAGTCAACTATAACTTTGTCTACTCGAATGCTTTATACTGATCTTTTGAGTCTGTGATCAACCGATTGGATTAAACAGATGAAATATCTTGGTTAGGCTTTTCTCATTATTGAATTCATCTTAATTTTATTATTGCTGTTTATTTCTGTTATTGTGAATCTTAATATCTGCTTGCTTTTAATTTCTGTTTCATTCTCATTCTTATCAACTTTATTTTATTTTTCTACTTCTGCAATTAAATCGGTCTTTGTGGATCGACCATGCTTACTGCTTTACTCTATTTTAGTGTTCTCGAGCAGGTTAATATTATTTTGGTGGTTTGACACGCTATCAAATTTGGCGCCGTTGTCAAGGACTAGTGTTTCAATTTTGTTTATTTGCTTTACTACTGATCATTTCTCTGTCTTGTATGCATTCTTCTTTTTCTGAAGATAGTCTTTTGTACGATCCAGAGATAGAGAAGACTGCTAAACAGCTGAGAAAAGAGGCTAGATTGCGCAGAGCAAGAACTTCTGGTTCTGCGACTTTGATACCTAAACTGGATGAAAATGTTATTGTTGCTAAAACTGAATCAGAGATGGAATCAGAAGTGGCTAACGATAACAACAATGCATGTCGTATTGTTCCACATGTGCCTCCACCGGAGCAAACTTTGAGAGACATTTTCACTCCTCCTGTTACTCAACAACTATTATGCATTCAATATCAACACTTGGGTGTTCTGTTTGAGCTGAAATCTAGTTTGATTCAGTTATTACTGAGGTTTCATTGTGTGGAGAATGAGGATCCCAACAAGCATCTTAAGGAGTTTCATATTGTTTGCTCTAGTTTTATACCTTAAGGCATTCCGGAAGAACAATTCGAATTGAGGGTGTTTCCCTTTTCATTGGCTGATCGAGCAAATGAGTGGTTCTACTATTTACCATCGGGTTCAATTGATACATGGGCTGATATAGTCAAGTTATTTCTAAAAAGGTTCTTTCCTGCCTCTAGAGCTGCAAACTTGAGAAGAGAGATCTGTAGTATCAAACAAAGAGATGGTGAAACTTTGTATGAGTACTGGGAGAGATTCAAAACACTTTGTGCAACTTGTCCTCAACATGGTATTTCTGACCAACTCTTGATTCAATATTTTTATGATGGTCTTCTTCCTTTGGAACGCAGGATGCTAGATGCTGCTAGTGGTGGTACAATCATTAGCAAGATGCCTAGGAAGATTTGAGAATTAATTTCTATCATGGCTGCAAACTTACAGCAATTCGTATCCAAGACTGAATCAACTCAAAGGCATGCCAATGAGGCAACTGTCAAACCTTCTGAATCAAAATATGATGATATAACCTCTTTATTGAATTAGACTATAGCTGTGGTGAATAAGTTAGCAATCGACCAAGAGCAACTAGCTCAAAAGATGAAAGTGATCAATGTTATCGCAAGTGCACAATAGTCGATGAAGTAATAAGAACTTTCATAGTATTCCTAAGGTGTCGAACCCACATAGACGAGACTAAATGTGATCAATTCTTAACATAAAATGAAAAAAAAAAAAGTAAATGAGTTGATTTTTGGTACTTTTAATAATGTAAAACAAGAAAATAACAAACAACAATATAAAAGACTTTAGGACTTTCAAGACTTAACCAAGATTCCTAATTTATGAACGCTTTATGGGATATGAGTGTTATCTCGCGATTATTGCCTCAATTCTCTTTCAAGTTCATCTAGGCTACGTCTACATTTATTAGAATGGTCCTTTCGGCCTCATCTAACTAAACTAGACTCATTAAGTTCTCTTGGAAATTTCATCGAACACCTTGTGGGCATAAATATTTTCATTTCATAACCTAACAAGTTTAATGCATGTCAACCTCACCTAATCTTCTCATTTTGGTCCTTCAACTAGGCTTGTTAAAACTACCATTATGATGGCCAGTCACAACAATAATCAAATCATACATGTCATTTAATCAAATCCAACAAAGGCAACAAATACAACAACCAAGCACAACAAAATTCTGTACAAATATATCATTCAAGCACAAGAGATAAATCCTAAAAATATTGCAATGAAGAGCATAAATCTCATTCATAAATATAGCAACATGATGTCAAGGTTTACATCTCTAAGTCCTAACAAAAGTTTAAGCTTTCATGTTTATGTTCAAAAAAATAAGACAATAAACACTAACATAAATCATGATAACAATGAAATATAAGAAGAGAGAAGAGAAGAACTAATGTATAAGAAGCCTCTTTTGTTAGCCTTCAAGGGAAATATTTACCCTCTAAGCCTTGTTCTCCCTCTCTTTCTTTGAAACCCTAACTAACATTTTTGAAAAATAAAAGAAAAAAAAAGTGTTCTTCCAAGTGAATGAAAGATGTCCAAGATGAGTGGTTAAAAGGGGTATTTATACCCCTTCACATGTGCCAAAACCCTAGTAAATATATTGCCAAAAATGCCTTAAGTGTATGTCTTTTGTCCACAAAAGAAAGGCCTTGTCGCCATTGAACTTTGAGCACTTTTATGCTGGTCACGATTGTGAGTTTTGGTGGTCACGGCAGTGACCAAGCTTTGATTCACCTCACGACCATGAGGTGTTAAAAGTCACAAGCGTGAGGTGCATTAGGCCCTGCAACTTCATTTCGCACGTCGCGATCTTTTCACCCTTTGATTCGATTTTCGTTGCACTTTCTTCCATCGATCTTCCAACTTCAAAAACATATTTTCCATGCCTTTTCATATATTTTCCATCCAATTTCATGCATTCCTCATTACCCTACACAAAACACAAAAAAATGTGTAAATCTGTCATTAATCAAGTGCACTAAGGTAAAAATACTATAGTTTAGTGTTTGAATTATTATGTAAATTTAGGACATATCAAACTACCCCAAACTTACTCGTTTGATTGTCCCCAAGTAAACCAATCTCAAACCCGAGGCAAGAATACAAATTTGAATTGAAAATTTTGAAGCCTTCTTATATCATTCAAGTATCCAAATAAAATGATCAAGAGAACAACCCATGTTATTCATCAATCACTTGAAATATCATTGGCATTAAGAAGTGGCAATCTTGAAGTTCAATTATCAAGTCCCTTAATCTATTGGAATCTCCAAGGTTTATCTCCCACCTTGCTAAGACTAAAAATACATTTATCATCCACTTTGGAGCAAGTTTGGCTTTAGTCATCCATTTCACATCATTTGTGCTTTCCTTCAAACTTTCTTTCTTTTTTTTTTTTCTTTTATTTCTTCATTTTTTCACTTTTTTTCATTGCTTTTACTTTATTTTTCGGTGCTACAAACGCAGTCAGCAAATTAAGGGTCCCTGTGTAAAAACACTTATTTAGGATTCCTCGGGTGTACTAACCTTTTCGACCTTGAAGGTGGGTGTGACGACCCATTTTTGGACCGCGACCGGCATACGAAGTAAACTGTCTAAACAAGTCCGATTATTCAAACATTAATAAATAAACAGACAATATAAGTTAAAACAGATCTACTACCCAATTATTCAAACATTTGCACAAGCCTCAAAAGAATAGATCTACTACCCAATTATTCAAACATTAATAAATAAACAGGCAATATAAGTTAAAACAGGATTTACATATAAAAATATATAAATATATACAAATCATAACATTATACAAAACCATGCGGAAGGAAAACCCAAAATACAAAATGAAACCCAAACCCATCACAGTTCGATGTAGAGCTCTATTGTACATATACAAGACTCAGTCCAAAAGGGCACTCACAGCTAAAAGGAGGTGCCTACTGAGTGACGTATACCAATCAAGTGACGGACGCCAAAATGTAATCCTGAAAAATACAAAGGGAAGGGGGTGAGATAAATTTCAGCGAGGAAAAACACTCTAGATTGCCTCATACGTGCATCACAAAGACCTTTTGAAAGCAATTCCAAAATATCACAAGCTTTTATGTATAATATAATATACACACTACTAATAATAGTAGTTTCTGAAATCATTTCCAAAACAATTACACTTAAAGCAACCAACATACAATCAGACGATATTATGAAAAAATATTGTCTATTTCTCATATAACAACTGCATAATGGGACTAAGTAGGAGTGATCATTCCACTAAATAACAAGAGTGACTGTGTCACTAATAATAGGAGTGGATGAATCACTAATACATGAGTGACTGCGTCACTAAATACGTATGTTTGGCCGAAAATACGGTTACCACATAACCCTGACAACTAATGGTCTCATGAACATCATTGGTATACCAAAGGCTACATACCTCGTAGCTGAGGCGTCCCATGTATATATAAAATCCATATCAAGCAACAGGCATATCAGAATTATAAATCCAGAAAACTGATATGTATAGTAGCTCAAAATCCAAGAAAACAAGTTTATCATATAACCATTTTTAAATAAACAATTCGTTAATTAATCCATTTACAGGTAATATCTCAGCATATCAAAAATATATAATGTTCAGAAGATACGGCCTACGTGTCTAAAGCTGCCACCACACTCACCTGGAGTCCAAAGCAAAACTAGACCAATCACGCACTCATAGTAGGGGGTTGGCCTCGATGGCCGAAACAAGAAGTTGAAATAATAAATCACAAAGATATCAATAGGTGGTACTAATACTGTGGCAATACAATATGTATAAAATGTAAATGCATATGATAATGCGTGCTCGGTGCTGAAACCTCATCTCAAATCAGGATCTGACGTTCATAACTCGAAAAATCATATATTACATAATATTACGTTTTAGTCCTAGAGTTCTCAAAATTCACAGTTCAGACCTCAAAGTGACAAATTATCAAATCGGTCCTCAAAATACATAAAATACCATAAGGGATCATCCATGCAAACAAGATACGAAAATTACACATTTTAGTCCATCCATATACGGCTTATTCGAGTAACCATACTACTCTCTTACTCAAGTTATTGCTCACTTACTCGAGTAACTGATCCTCCTCTTACTCGAGTAATTCAGGGCCTCGTTTACTTGAGTAACACGTTCAAATGTTCAACTCGATTGAAACTCACTTCAACCACTTTGATCCTCTCTCAACCCATTTCGAAGCTCGATTCATAACCAAGCAACTCAAATCAATTCATTTAATCCATTCCCAAATTACCAAATACACACATGAACAACAACAGATGGATTACAACATCCAAAATTAGATTCAAAACTAAGAACATGAACATGCAATAAGAACCAACCTTAGAGCTGAATTCTCACCTTCAATCCGCGAAATAAACAATCCCTAAAGCAAAGGAAATGAACAAAAATATTCTGAGGGTCTGTCGGAACGCTCTGAAGTGCTACATGTTCGTAATAAATGGATAAACTCGGTTTTAAAGGCTAACAACCGCCACATCGCTTGCCCTGAATACACTACTTACTCGAGTAATACAATAGCTTACTTGAGTAACTCAATGCCTATCTTACTCAAGTAACCAACATTTTTACTCGAGTAATCCATACATAAAAAAAATTCATTCCTCTCTTACTCGAGTAACTGCATCAACTCGAGTTAGCATTAACTTTACTCGAGTAACACGTTTCTTAACCCGAGTAATCACACTCTTTTTCCAATAAAACAAAAAAAAGATCACTCGGTATTCTGACCAAACAAACGGGTTCTTACAGTGGGGCCCATGCACTTGTCCTCATTTAGGTTCACCATCAAAAGTAAAAATTTAACATTTAAGCACAAAATAAAAGCACAACACCATCATCAAGCCAAGCCAACTCTAAATTTTCAAAATTTAACCAGTTAAGCACAATAATCTTATCAAAGAGTTTGCAAACCTTTTATCATGCCACCACAAATAGACTAAAGTTGTTTATAAAAGAAATTTCAACCTTGCAACCCAAAAATGTCAAATTTATTTCCAAATAACCAACAAATCACATACTTTCTTCAATTGATCATGTTAAAAGAACACTTAAATATCACAAGATTCCTTCAAACTAATTCAATCCAAATTTCATTCTTCTCAAGTTTGACATATTATAAACACAAATCAACACAATTAAACAAAAATTTGAAAAAAATTGAGCATTTTCAAGCAAATTTAACATACAAGTAAAAACATATAAACAATTAAACACAAACACTCAATAAACCCCTCCCCCACACTTATTTTGAACATTGTCCCCAATGATCGACGAAGTAAATCTAGATCCAAATCAACATAAGCAATGAAGAAAAGGGACAAGTTAAATTTCAACTTTAAACATAAAAGTAAAAGAGATAATGTTTAGAATGCTTCTCTATTTTTCCGCCTTGGTCGCGTTTACTCAATCCTTGATTGCATGGCTTTAACTTTTAGGCATTGAGACATGAAAGATTAGTGGACATAATTGCATAAATAATCATGTAAATGGGTGATACTCCTTTTAACCAATCTCCAAACACAATGCAAAACAACAAAAATAAACGTGCACCTATATTAAAATGCAATGATGCATGCAAGTGCAATAAATAAAAGGATAAACCTATTTTAACATCATTAAGGACCAAAAGTAGTTTAACGTCATTAGAGACGTATGCATTGGATCTATTTGGGGTGCCAAATAGTCCTTATGGTGGATGCCATGAATGATTTCAATCTTTTCCCATGAATTTTAAGTGGTTTATGATCATTATGCATAATGTCTATTGCACCACATGAATGAATGTTTGAAATCAGAAATGGTCCACACCATGGAATTCTTGGGTTCCAAAGAATGTGATTTTTGGGTGAAAAATATAAAACTTTTTCACCTATGCGAAATTCACCCTTCATTGAAAAATCCTCACATTCTTTCTTAGTTTCCTCTTTAATGATCAAAACCCTTTCAAAATCATTTGTTTCCTTTGCATTAGACTTCTTTTCTTGCTTGGGCTCTAAAAGTGGTTCTCTCGATTTTACCTTGAGGTCACTTTTACTCTCCTTAACGCTTAAAGGTTGTGGTGGGGGTTAGTGTCCAACATGCAACAAGATTTAATGGCTTTAGCATTATCAACACCATTATCATTTAAAAGCACATTAGAATTACTAAAGACATTAAAATCTTGAGTTTCACTCTCGAATCTAAATGTCAATTTTCTTTTGCCAATATCAATTAATGGTCCCCCCGTTGCTAAGAATCATCTACCAAGAATCAAAGGGAGTTCAAAAGCATTATCCATTTCAAGCACATAAAAATCGGCAGGAAAATAAAATTTATCAACCTTTACCAGAATATTTTCCACTACCCCCAAAGGTTGTTTGATGGAGTGGCCAGCAAGTTGAAGTGAAATTGTCGTTGGCACCGATTCAACATTCCTGAGCTTCTTGAAAACTTAGGAAGGCATAAGATTGACCCCGCCTCCTAAATCACACAACGATTTTTGTATACCAACATTACCAATGGAGCATGAAATGGTAAAGCTTCCCGAATCTTTGAGCTTTTGAGAAAGCTTGTTTTGAATTACAGCACTGGACTCCTCAGTTAAAGCTACTGTTGCATACTCCTCCAATTTCTTCTTATTGGAGACAATTTCCTTTAGGAACTTAGCATAATGAGGCATATGCGCAATAGCCTCAATGAATGGAATGTTCATTTGTAACTTCTTGAACATTTCCAAAAACTTTAGAAAATTATCATCCACCTTTTGAGCTTTCAATCGTTGTGGAAATGGATTAGGAGGAACATAGAGTTTTACCTCATATTTTGGAGTGAATAAGATTCACTTGCTTTGCACTTCTTCCTCCACATCCTCCTTCTTGTGATTGGGATCTTCCACTATTGGTTTCTTCCTTTTTTCTTTGTTTGGCTTCTCTTCCTCTTCGGGCTCCTCCTTCACACTTGTTTCTTCTTTATGCTCTTGCCCATTTATCACGGATATGGCCATCACGCTCTGTTTTGGATTGACTTCTGAAGTGCTTGCCAACTTTCATTTTTCACATTCTAACACCACATTGGCTAGTTGACCAACTTGCTATTCTAAGTTCTGGATGGTTTCTTGTTGAGTTTCTAAAGCTTGGTCCACCTTAGCATCTCTAGCTTCCATTTTTGACATATATTTCATTAGAAGGTCCTCTAAAGGTGGCTTGTTATCATGAGTATTTTATGATGGTGGTGGATGGGGTTGTTATTGTTGTTGGACTTGTGGCCTTGGTTGAAATCCTGGTGGTCCCATTGGTCTAGCTTGGTGGTTTTGCCATCCCAAATTGTATGTGTTGGAGTAATGATCATTCCTCAGTTGTGGCTTCTCAAACCCTCCCATATAATTCACTTCTTTCATCCCAGAATTCATGCCTTGACCATATCCATAATTGGCATCACTATGCCCCATTACTTCACAAAAAGAGCATTGTTCTTTAACCATGGTTCTGTTGAAACTTGTACCTAAAATATGACATTCATATAAGGATAACACAGCGAAAATAAAAAAAATTATTATCCTAGAATTCCACCAAGGATCTATGCACATCAACATACACGATTAGAGTTAGGGTTTTTACCTTAAAAACCAAAGCTCGATTGAATGAATGAATGAATGGAGTGTTGACGTAACTTTTAGTATAAACTTGAAACCTTTCAACCATGTTGCCTTTGCGCGAACGTGACCAATGGTATCCACAAGAACGAACTCCTTTGGATTGATGATGTGTACTAGCACTTAGAATCACTATTCTAATTCTCACAAATAATTTTTTCTCTTTATTTGTGATACTCACAAATTCGAATTTGCCATTGCCATGAGAAACAAGATTAGGGTGTGCTCCTATTTATAGGCATATGGAAAAAGCTAAATAGGTGCACTAGGGTTGGCAAAAACCCTTCCTTGTTCAAGACGAATTCGGCCACACCAATTTAGGAGAGAGTGTGTGTTGAATTCCTTCTCAAATTGGTGCCAAAATCCCTTTCCTTGTCATACAAGCATTCAACCCTTCCTTCTTAAGGAAGAGAGGCTGAATTTCCTTTATTGTTCAAGCAAGAATTTTGCCCCTCTTGTTTAAGAGAGAGAGGGATGTATTTCCTCCTAGTCAAACTAAGGTTTGCCTCTTCTTTTCACACAAGAATAAAAACTCCTAAAAAATAGGAGTGCTAGCCAAATTTACACTATGGTTTTACTATGTCATTGAGTTTTTAATTATATGATACACTATCATTAAATAAATTATTCTATTATTAATATCTATGGGCCTAATTTATGTCACACATAAATAAACCCAAAACAATATAAATAAGTGAATTAAATTAAAAATCCACTACATTAATGGATTACATCTTATATCATAAATAAAATATAAATTATAAAACCCTGAATTATTAATAATTAATCAAATTAATTATCCTAATAATTCATTTGCCAAATGAGAGAACATTTGTAATCCAATCCAATTCGTTTTAGTGTGTGACCCAAAAGGTCCACTCGAAATTAGCAATGGGTCACATCCCAAACACTTGGACTCAAAGTTCATAAGCGGTATCTAGTAATACATTATGGCAACACAAAATCGAGTGGAATCGGTAATCTGAGGTAACCTTTAACAGTTTGATATTTAGTACTTTTGTCTCACGATATCTATATTAAGCATAAGACATAGTCACATGTCAAAATTTTATTGTTTAATGCATTTCTTGATCCCAAGTAGATTGATATACAAATGACATTGATAAACACTTTTATCAATTCATTTGAGTATTTATACATTCCATCAATCCTACTCATCAAGTGGCCAAGAGATATCACTCTTCAAAAGAGGAACAAATCCATCACTCTCACTATCACCCCTCTACAAGATTCATGACATATCCAATCAGAGTCTTTATTGTTACCCTGTTACGGATAACGTTTGACTAAGCCAAAATATGTGATTCTTAAACATCACCACTATATGAAAGCTTCTTTGTGACA
>CAODLS010918363.1:0-13485 GCA_948243855.1 Flueggea neowawraea | reverse complement strand
TCTTTGATATGAGAAGGATCTCTGACAAAATGGACAGATATTGTAAGGATAAGGGTTGAAACAACATCTGGAATTAGATCATTGATTTCATATAAGATAGGTATGCCAACTTCATCTATTTGGATTGAATCAAGAATGTTAGTTTGTTCGTCAGGACTAAAATGGAAATCCCACTATCCTTTGAGTTGGCCAGAGAATCCTGCAATAAGGAATTCAACAATAGCACGGTCAGAAGTTCATGTTTGGGTTTTGTATGCATTACCAGTCATTGTCATTTGTTGGAGAAGGTTGATGATTTGAAATTCGGACATGCCATTGATATTTCACTCGTAAAGAGTAGCAGACTTGTATTTGGATTGAACAAGTTTATGAGGGCCTAAATCCATATCACTATTTCTAGGGATCATGGCCCTTGAAGACGAAGGTGTCCATCGAAGTCTGGCAACGTCTTGCTCATATTCGACTTGTGGTGTTGTGTGGTTTGGATTATCAGATAGGACATTGATGTTTAGACGTTCAAGTGTATCTTGAGCAATATTATTGGAAGCAGAAGTTTGTGGTCCTGATCTACACCTATTTGAAGGTGTAGGTGTTGTTTCAAGCAAAGGATGGTTTGAAGTAGAAGCAGAGGGGTCAAGACGACTAAGTTGATCTTGGATAGCATGAAGAAATTCATGTTTGTCACTTCTAAGTTCTTCCTGGCTAGCTTTAAATATTCGGAATGGTTTAAAAATAGGAAGTTTTTTAGTTTCTAAAAGTTTAGAGGTAGAATTTGAAGAAGATACAGTGATAGTTTGTTCTTGTATTAGTTTTTCTATACGAGTAAGTTGTTGACCAATAGTATTAAGGTGGCAGTTTGTAAAATTATTTTGACAAATAATATTTTTGATATTAGCAGAATCATTATCTTTGGGTATTTTGTAAGGTTGCAAATCTAATGGTTTATCCCCAACTTGAATAATAATATTATGAAGTGGAGGATGTTAGGCCTGGGTGGTGTTGCCATCACTTAGCTCCCAATGTCTTTGTTTGTTTCTTATAGTAATTGGGTTAATATTTTTTGAAAACGGGTATGTAATGTTGTTCTGTGTTGCATAAAATAATTCAAACCAATCAAAATAGAGGATTTGAATCTTATGCTTAGAAATGAAGTCATAAAATTCTAATTGTATTTCCTGTCTATCTTCTAACACAGTTGAATGATGGTAGTGTTAGATTATCTTTTGCTCCACACTCTATTAGTTCAAATCCCTCTGATGATGCTTCAACCACTTCAACCATAGAATTAGGGGGACTTTCTCAACTTCCTTCAGTGATTCATGCTCCTTTTACAAAACCAAGAGCTTCAACCTTTGATATTCTTACTACAAGTTTTCAAACAGCAAATTATACCTCCAGAATTCCTCAACCAATCTATGCAACCACACCTCAAAACCAAGAGAATGCTCCACCAATATATATATATATATATATCTACATCTGATACTGTCTGACTGCATGTTATATGCCTTGGGTTCGAACATTTTGGCGAAATGATTTTTTGAAAGCTATATGTATGTAGTGTGTATATTATATGGTATCCTTGTGTATACGTATAAGGTATATTTTTAAATTATTTTCAAAACAGTGTATGTGAGGCATGGAGTCGGTCTGAAATGTTTTTTTCTCACTAGGGGTTTTTGCCACTTTTATTCTTGTCTATCTGTAAACCTATTTTTCAGGTGATATCTTGACGCTCAACAACTGTCTTGCACCTCGATCCCAGTGAGACATTTTTGATATAGTGAGTGCCCCTCATCCGGGCTCTCATTTTGTTTTTGTTATTAGAGCTACACTTCGGGTTGTTGTTGGGTTACTAGGCTACATTTTGTATTTTGGATTTTGACTTTATATTTACTCTATTAAATTTATATTCATTTTATATAATTAAATATGGTTAGTATAAAATGTCTTCTAAATATTAAATATTTGGATCAATGAATAATTTTGGGTAGAATGTCTGTATCTCCGAGGCTTGTGCGAGATGGATCGAGCTCCCTTAGACGGTTCACCTCGTACACCGGTTATGGTCCGAAAACGGGTGGTGACATCTTGAATATCGAAAAACTACTCATCATCTGTTATATAACAAATATAAGTTTCAAGCTGATGAAGAAAAACCATATGCTAATCGTAAGTAAGTCTGCTAGATTAAGTTCTGCCAGACGAACTAACTTTTCAATGTTGAAATTATCGAATGAGTTCTTTGGATTGAGACAACTCATTCAAAGAAGTAATTTTGTGTTTCTCTTCAGAAAACGATTTTCCATTTATTGTATAAGTAAATTGAGAACATAGAAATTAGAAAAAAGAAAATTTGTTAATTTAGTGCAATGTTGATAATTAGTGAAAAGAATTAATTGAAAGAAAAAACATGTATAATCACCTCACAATAAATCTCCACCCGATAATGATGATAATTAGTAACAAGTCCATCTCTCTTCATACAAACACAAGATTTGATGATATCTTCCATATTTATAACATCAATAGAATTAACCACACAAAATTTATCCACTTTATCCAAGAATTTGTTCCATCCATTCTCTTCAAAATTTCACAATCTCTTTATGGTTGTATTGATTAAAGACATAGTTTAAACAATATTTTGATCTCTATTTTGAAGAACAAGTGACAAATCATGTGTTTCTTCAAGTTAACGTATCATCTAGTGTAAAACAAACATAAAGTCATATCTCTCTATCCTAAAAAAGCAAAGTTGTAGATATACCTCTTGTATCTGGATTACAAACCATCTTCATGTACATGTTAAAGCACCTCAATTATTGAAGGCCACATTTACCGTAGACAAATTAAAGTTATGAAATGTGATCCCCATTGAGTGCCACCTAGTCTACATAAGCTAGTTTCTTGATTTAAGCCTCTGACAATGCTAATTTCTCCACTTTCAAGATGTTCAACAATATGGTTATGTTGTATTTGTCGGAGTTTGTCCATTTTTTTACAAGATGATCCACATGCATTCACAATAATGTTGACAATATTAAAGAAATCACTCACAAATCGATAAACTTTTCCAATATTAACACCAACTAATTAATGTTGATGAGGGAAACAATGAGCATACTTAACAAAAGGATTTTCCTTCAATATAAGTATTTATAGACCATTGAATTCACCTTGCATATTGCACGTACCATCATATCCTTGATCCATCGTTCTTGATAAAGATAAATTATGTTTGCCAAATATAGAGTCAATTCCTTCCTTCAAAGATTTTGCAGAAGTATCAGTGACATGAACCATGCCTAAAAATATTTTTATAACCTCTCAGCTCTTTTTAAAATATCTAAGAACGATTGTCATTTTTTCCTTTACTAAGATTTTATGCAACTCATTAACCATAAGAGAAAAATTACGATCTCCAACGTCATTCAATAACATGTAGTTTCAATAACACAACAATATGTTATTCCTTTTGAATTTGGGGACAGGTTATTTGATTGTTGGTGGGAGAATTCTCTGCAGTAAGTGCACCAACCTCTACATTTTTCTCAACGTACCAAACTAGCACCTCTAGAAAATTCCTTCTATTGAATGAACTTGATTATTCATTGTATGGACGAAAAGGAAACCTTTGCCGCAAAAGCAAATGAATCCTATCCAAACTTGTTGTCAAGCAAATGCGATGAGCAACTTCATTGGCATGATCGTGTCTTGAAAAACTATAAGAGACATGAAGACACAAGAATCACGCTAAAGGAGTGAATAGAGCAATTGAATCTTTTTGGATCTTTTTTGCAAAATCACAGTACTTAAACAAATTGTTAGCAATAAGAGAGAGAGTGTGTGTGTGTGTGCTAGTGAAAATAATCTAAAATAACATAAGTAGTAAAGATAAAGATCTAACCCTTACAAAGATTATAAATGAGAAGCAATGTTGTGGGATTTTGGAATAAGAGAAAGAAGCAAACTGCCACAGTCAAAGATAATTTTTAGCACCAAATGAAGAATTGATGTAGCAAGGAGTTAGGTGTGTTCTTCTATCCTTCAAGGCTCTATTTGTAGTGTTTGAAACCATTTTGAAGTTGATTGAACTGTTGAGGTAGGATAAGGACCCTCTAGAAATCAATCATGAAGCTATTTTAAAGTTATAAGCCTTCATTAGTCGACTATCTGTATCATTAGTCGACTACCAGCATCAATTCTCACTTCTATCCAATAGAGGATCTAGAACTTGAAAGATGTGGGGGTGGCACGGATGAAAGGAACGAAGAAGGCGGTAAGAAGAAGGCGGGGAAAGGTGGTGTCGACCAATTTTGAGATTTGGTGGAGGCATGGAGCTTAGGAAGAGAATGAGAAATAGAGGTAGGATCTAGGATTTGTTAATTGTTAAAGAAATGTTGTCCTTGTGCTTTCTATGTAGAAGAAAGTTGCAGAGAAGAGGGTGGCGGATCTAAGGTTTGTGGGCGGGGCGGGGGAAGGGGTGGTGTTGGTGTATGCCGGCCGACCCCAGCTAGATCAACCATTGCTTCTATCCATATGGGAATTTGACTGTCAAGCCTTGTCGGTCAACCACTAGGGTCAAGTATCCATTAAATGTCCGTTGTTTTTGAAAAACCTGACTTATAAATCACGGAAATGTCATATCGAGTCAGTTTTGGGCTAATCATGATCTTGTTAGTCGACTACCATGATTTGTTAGTGGACTACTAACTGACTTTGTTCAATTAGTCGGATCATGGTGTCATTAGTCGACTTCCAGCCTTTCTTGTTGAATATGTCTTTCCATTGGTTAACTACGACAAAGTGTTAGTCGACAACCAACATCTTGGATCATTTTCTATTGATTTCTTCAAGCACCAGTCGTCTTTCAATGTTTGTGGGTCGACTCTTAGACTCCATAATATGATTTTATTGTCTTTTCTTGGTCTACATTGATCTTGAATTTTTTTCTTTCTTAAGGATAATCTTACCAAGTTTTGTTTATTAATCAAATGTGAACCACCTTTGGTTCAACAATCTCCACTTTTTTTATTAATGACAAAACTTAAGAAGAAATGAATTCTCCAATTTTGTACCTATCACGTTTTGGCAAAAAAAATGATCAATGAAACCTTGTCTTGAATAAAATTTTTAATCCAAAATCATTTTAATATAGCTCAAATTTTCCAACATTTTTAATATGTTTTCAAAGCACCATTTTGAAAAACATTTCCCCTTTGTCTTTGCTTAAAATTCACCTTGATATCTCTCCTCTTATCATTATTTCCCTTGATATTTCTCCCCCTTTTCTTAAGCAAATAAAAAATTATTCTTTCAATAATTTCTCTCTCAATTTTTGACATCAATCCAAAAAGACAAAAATAACAAGAACCGAGCAATATTAAGAGTTGATGCAATCAAGGTCGTAACTAAAAATCAACATCACAACAAAATAAAATCCAAACATAATCAAGTAAATAATAATTCATCAAGTTAACAATAATTCTCCCAAAGTAAAACACAAGTCAAGAGTGAGCCACCATGTTATGATAATGCAAAACACAAGTTCATTCTTGATCATTATCAGAGGTGGAGGAAGGATCTTGAGGATGAGTAGAATGTGAGTTCCATCTTTGAAACATCACCACTAATTCACTCATGGTAGACCTTATAGAAGGCATTTGGACACTCATACCGTGCAATTGATTTGCACGTTACTCCATCTAGAATTTTGTCTCGAACGTATTGTGCATATGAATTTTTCCAATTTTCCATTCCAGTGTTCATAGCCATATAATTTGCATTCAAATATTCATAGTCAGAATGGTAGCAGTCAAACCTTCTTTCCCAATCTTGAAATCTTTAGTCAATGGAGGCCATATATGTGGAAGGATATAAAGACATTCGTAAAGCATCTTTAGCCATGGACATTCTTGGCTCATCTTGATCCATCGACATTCTTGCTATGTCTTATTCTTCTTCTCCTTCTTCATTCTCATTGTTCAGATCAAGACCACCTCTAAAAATTGGCATTGATCTATCTATCCATATCAATAATCTCATCTCCTTTTTTTTTATCTTAGTTGGAGTCCATCCTTTGTTCCTTGTATTTACAAAACCAATAAGGTTGATATTTTTAGAATTAACCTCCCAAATTTTTGGCAATTCTCTCACTTTGAAAGCTCTAAGTGAAACTTGTTAGTTATGCTCTAGGTTCCAATGGCATTGTAATCTATTTAATTAAATAAAATGAGGTATTATTTTATGTAGTTATTATTCTTGTGCATAGTTAACTTGATAAAATGTCCATGAATGATTATTCTACTTAAGTTAAATCAAATACGTGATTTGATAGTAGAATCTTAAGACTCAAAAGAATAACATTTTAAATTATCCATAGTCAATTGTTATCATGGGAGTGATAACAAACTAAGACTAGTATGTGCTCTGTAAGATGACTGTGTTATACAAGGTTATGGGATATAGAGATATCAATTAGAGGAATAAATACATGTTTGGGAACATTGTATTGGATCGATCCATTAATGATAATACTACATGGTTATATGTCATAAGTAGTTCTCATGCAATGCTTATACTAGAAATCCTTAGACCTAAAATCGCTATGATTCTGGGTGAGGATTAGTATACTTTGATCATTTGCCTAACGCCTTCCGTAATTAGGGGCAAGTGTGGACTTGATTAGGTATGCTAAGAATCATGATAGAAACATGAGTGAATTGAAGGGATTACCTCTCTCTCATAAGAGAGAGAAAATATCATAGGCAACTTGATAAATGACACTGAGTAGTACATGGCCATGCCCAAATGAAATGATAAAAGAGTTATCATTTATTTGATTGAGTCAATGTCATTTAGAGATCAAGAAATGTTTTAGCAACAAATGAGGGTGACATGTTCCAACCTCATGCTAATCATGATATCAAAAGGTAAAGGATTGTATAAGGTTGCAATTAGGTTTGTTGGCTCCAATCGACATTCATTCAATTTGGGTAGTCATTACGTCTTACTAGATGCCCCTAATGATTTATGAGTATTAATGTATATTAAACTCATTTCCAACATTGAATGAACCTACAGGATCACACACGAAAGATCTGAAAGGAGTTTTATCTCTCTTCTTGCAATCATGTCAAATGTTGAGTTAAGGTGCATAGGTGAATTTTGGTTATGGTTAGTATGGGTTAATTATATGATAATTCATCCCATTACATGTTTAATTAATTAATCATGGATTAATTGGTTAAATAAAGGTCCAAATAGTGTAAGGAAATTAAGCTCAATGGCCATGTCCTAAAAGTTAGGAGCTTTTCCCTTTAAAGTAAGAATTAGACTTCCTAACCCAAAAGGACAAGTTTGGCTGGCCATGAACTGATTTATTAGGGTTTTTGGAGACATCCTAACCCTAATAGGATCACCCTAAAACTATGTAAATACCTAAGGTTTGATGCTACATCTAACCCTAATTGAGTTGGTGTTTTCGGCTCTAAGAGAACACATCCTAACCTAGTATTGCCGAACCCTATATTCACCATTAGAGAGTGTTTACTTTAGTGCTAGCACAACTCAACTCGTTATAGTATAGATCTAGTGTGTGTGAAGTAGAGATCTTAGTCTTAAGGCTAAGGTTCTTACAAAGCTTGGAGCAAATCTAAGGAGTAAGGGTTCATCCTTGGTAAAGGTGAACTAGGGCTCTTGGTGAATAATCAAATCTGATTCGGCTCTCATCATGTAAGTAAATATCTGATCTTTATTTAATCTATCAATCTTGGTTTGTTATTGGAGTGATTAGATGAATTTGTTTTGTTATTTCGCCTATGTGTTTCATGCTAAAACTCCAACACATTGGTCTCGAATATATACAAGTACATAGAGAGATTTCAGGACCTATAGTTGGCTATACAAGATGTGAGGTACAAATTGAAGACTAAATCAAGGAATCATCATAGCTGTACTTTCCATATATATAGATTATGCTGCTCGCGACAACACTCCCCCTCAAGTTGGTGTGAAGATATCTACGATACCCAACTTGTCAAGTAAGTCTTGAAGCTTTTTACTAGACATTGCCTTGGTGAGTACATCTGCCTATTGGTCTTTTAATCTAACAATGGAAACCAAATGATTTTTTCTTTAAGATTCTGCTTTATGAAATGCCTATCCACTTCAACATGCTTTGTGCGATCATGTTGAACTGGGTTGTGGGAAATATCAATAGCAGCCTTGTTGTCACAAAATAAATTCATTTTAGATATCAGACATAAACCCATCTCTGTTAATAATTTTCGGAGCAAAAAAAGCTCACAAAGTCCTTTAGCCATACCTCTAAATTCGGCTTCAACACTTAATAGCGCCACCACCGTTTGTGTTTTGCTCCTCCATGTAACCAAGTTTCCTCCTATAAAAGTGAAGTATCCTGAGGTTGATTTTCAGTCTATGACATTCCTTGCCCGATCTGCATTCATATAGCGGTCAATATTTAAATGGCCATTTCTAGTTAACATCAACCCTTTCCCTGGTGAGCCCTTTAAGTAGTGAAGGATTCGAAATGTTGCATCCATATGACTCTCCTTTGGACAATGCATGAATTGACTTACTACACTTACTGCATACGCAATATCAGGGCGAGTGTGTGACAAGTACATCAGTTTTCCTACTAGTCTTTGGTACCTTCCTTTGTCAGTTGGTGCCTGATCTGAACACAACCTAAGTCCATGGTTTTGAACAATTGGAGTATCTGATGTCTTACAATCCAACAATCCTACTTTTGCTAAAAAATCTAAAACATATTTTCTTGGGAAAGAAATATGCCTCCTTTTGACATTACTACGTCAATCCCTAAAAAATATTTGAGTCCTCCCAAATCCTTCAGTTTGAATTCAGTTGACAATTGTCTTTGAAGTTTGGAGATTTCCTCAACATCATCTCCAATGATAATAATGTCATCAACATAAACAAGTAGAGCAGTGACCTTCCCTTCTCGATGCTTTAGAAAGAGTGTGTGGTTAGAATTGCTTTGATGATAGTCATATTTCTTCATAGTATAGCTGAATTGACCAAACCATGCCCTAGCTGAATTGACTGCTTTAACCTATACAAAGCTCTTTCCAATTTGCAAACATACTTTACTCCTTTGGAGACAGTTTAACCTGAATTAATCTCCATGTAGACTTTTTCTTCAAGATCACCATGGAGAAATGCATTCTTCACGTCGATTAGGTGTAATGACCAGTCTAAATTCGCTACCAGGGACAATAACACCCTGATAATATTCAATTTTGCAACTGTGGAGAAATTCTCTGAGTAATCCACACCGTAAGTTTGTGTGAATCCTTTAGTCATAAGCCTTACTTTGTACTTGTCAATTGATCCATCAACTTTGTACTTTATAGAAAACACCTATTTACAAAAGATGATTTTCTTCCCTTCCAGTAGTGGCATTAACTTCCAGGTTTTTTTTTGCAAAGCCTCTAGTTCTTCTTGAATTTTTGTACCCAATTCGAAACAGTCAGAGCGTCTTCAATAATGCTTGGGATGTAATGGGAGGACAACATTTGTGAAAATGTTTTGATGGTCTTCGGTAGTCTCTCAGTAGGCATGCAATTTGTAATTGGATATCTAGTCCTTCTTTCTTCCTCATCGGGAGAGTATCTTTTGGGTGGTTTTCCACGATTCTGTCTAAAAGGTAAAACATAGCCATAAATGCTAGAAAATTCCCAGTTGTTATCATGTGGATGAGTTATAGGGGGCTGACCTAAGGAATATTCTCAGGAGAGGGAGATTCTTTACGTATTGAGATGAGAGGGGGGTCACTTGTGCTTCTTCATCAGGTTGGTGAACACTGGATATAGTACATTCCTCACTGGTGAGTAGTTCTTCTTCACTGGCAGGTAGTTCTTCTTCACTACCAAACTTGACTGGTTCTTCTTTACTGGCAGGTAGTTCTTCTCCACTACCAAACTTGACAGTCTTAATTTCTGGAGACCAACTCGGCTCTTCAATTATAGTCTCCCCTTGAAGAGCTGAGTTAGATACTGTTTTTTCAAAAAAAAAAGGTTCAGATTCCAAGAATGTAACATTCATGGAGGTGGAGGTACGCTTAGTGATAGGATCAAAACACCTATACACTTTTTTATATAATCCATAGCTAAAAAATGCACACCGAATAGCACAAAGATCTAGTTTGATTTGCTAATTTTTATGCAAATGGACGAATGCAATATATCCAAAAGCTCGAGGAGGAAGCATGAGAATTGAAGGCAAAGACACATAAGTTGACAAGACCTGTAATGGGGTCTTAAAATTCAACACTTTTGAAGGCATCCAATTTAATAAATAGATAGCAGTAGCAACGACAATATCCCAATGGCGATTAGGTACATTCATACCAAGAAGAGAGCTTCGACATTCTCTAAAATATGGTGATTTTTCCTCTCCACGATGTTATTCTGTTGTGGGGTTTGTGGGCATGACGTTTCATGGATTAGTCCATGTTGTCAAAAATATGCTTGAAATTTGCTATTAACAAACTCCCCTCCATGATCTGATCGAAGGACCTTTATGTCGACTACAAATTGAGTCTTTAACATAGTATAGAATGTTTGAAAAATGGAGAATACCTCATCTTTAGTCTTCATCAAGTAAAGCCATGTCATGCGTGTACAATCATCAACAAAGATCACAAACCATCGGCAACTAGAAGAAGTAGTAACTGGGGAGGGTCCCCACATATCAGAGTGTATTAAAGAGAAAGGAATATTGTTTTTATTCAACTTTGGTAGATAGGAAGTGCTATGATTCTTTGCCAAAATACAAGTTTCGCATCTCAAGTTGTCATTTCTAAATGAGAAAACAAATATGGAAATAAGTGCTGCAAATAAACAAATGAAGGATGCCTCAAATGATGATGCCAAAGCCATATTTGGCCTTCTCTGCTATTGACATTATTGGCTCGACCAAAATGAAGTCGTCCATGTAATACAACCGCCCTCTCTTAGTAACACGCCCAACTATCTCCTTGCCTAGAATATTCTAAATAAGACTAAATTTTGGATACATTAGTACTACACAATTCAACTCATCAGTAATTTGGCTCACTGACATTAATTTATTTGATAAGGATGGAACCAAGAGAGTATGAGATAAGGATAGAGAAGGTGATATTGATACAGTTCTAGCTCCAATGACTGGATGCGCAACTCTGTTCACATTAGTAATATAAGCTCGTTGTGGTGGTGTCACTTTGGAGAAATCACTTGAGTCAAAGGTCATATGATCTGTATCGCCGGAGTCAATAATCTAGTCACCATCATTCGAAGCATTAGAGATAGAAAGGGCTTGGACATATTTACCTCCATCAATATTTGCAGTAAAAGAATCTATAATTGGAATAAGAGACAATTGAGGCTCAGCAATGGCAACTGCAACGCGACCCACATTTCCGGTTGTATTTGTAGTATCTTGCTTCTTCTTGGCTTGCAATTCATGCCATCAGTCATGTCACGACCCGTTTCCGGACCATGACCGGTGTACGAGGTAAACCGTCTAAGGGAGCCTGACCCATCTCGCATAAGCCTTGGAGATACAGACATTCTACCCAAATTATTCATTAATCCAAATATTTAATATTTATAAAACATTTTATACTAAAAGTATGTATTTAAATAAAAATAAATATAAATTTAATAGGGTAATATCGAGTAAGTGTAAAATCAATATCCAAAATACAAAATGTAGCCCAGTAATCCAACAGTAACCTGATGTGGAGTTCTAATAACAAAAACCAAAGTAGAGCCCAAATGAGGGGCACTCACTACTATAAAAAATGCCTTATTGGGATCGAGGTATCTTACAGTTGCTGAGTGTCAAAAGTATTACATGAGGAATAGGTTTAAAGATAGACAAAAGAATAAAAGGGATAAGAATCCTTAGTGAGAAAAAGACACTCCAGATCGGCTATAGGCCTCACATAAACCGTTTTGAAAACAATTTAAGAATATACCGCATACGTATACACAAATATACCATATAGTATATATGCTACATATGTAATAGCTTTCAGAAAATCGTTTCACCAAAATGTTTGCATCCATGACATATAACATACAGTCAGACAATATCAAAAGTATATATATATATATCAGAGTTAGAATATGGGACCAGAACAGACAGAATAATAATATGGACTCTGCCACCAGATGAAAGAGAGCATGCATCTGGTTGGATACACGGTCACCCCATTACCCCGGTAATTAGGGTCTTGATAGAGCATTGCTATACCAAAGGCTACGTACCTTGTAGCTAGGTGTCCCAGATCAGAATATTATAAATAAATAATATTAACAGACGAGCGTGCAAAGTATAAATCATTTTGTAGAAAATATTTATATATGCCATATATAAATATTTTATATCAGAAACAGAAATTTTGTAAATCAATTATTACGTAATCTAGATTATTAATTAGCCAAATAATTATTAGTCCAATTTCAAATCATAGTCAAACACAGCAAAAAAAACTATATACAGAGTCTGAAGACACAACATATGTGTCTGAAGTTGTCATTTCACTCACTTAGATATTCAAACACAAACGTCAGTCAAGCCCCACTCGTCAGTGATGAGTCTCGTTGATAGGAACAAAAAGTTGGACAAATATATATCAAACAGATATATCATAACAAATCGAAATGTGATATTGTGGAAATACCAAATGCATGATGTACAAATGCAAACTCACAAAGTATCCAAAAATCAATGGCGAGTGATAATCTATCACTTTGGGCCCAAAATCCAAAATCTACGTAAAATTGAAGTTTGGTCCCGAGGAGTGTAAAATTATGTTTTAGTCCCTGAGACTTGATAAATTCTAAAATAGTCCTCAAAGTATTTTCAAGTTACCTAGAGGTCCTCTAAGTATTTTAAATTTATAAATAAATCCTCTAATTTCCTAAAATTGCATTTTTAACTTTAACTCCTTAAAATCACAACTTTGGCTAAAATTATCTAGAAATTATAATTTAACCCACTTGCCAAATATCCACCTTGGTCCTCACTTTTCAACCAATCACAACTCTCCCTTTCGTTCTTAAATTTCCAGAATTGAAATTCAATCCTAATCCATTCGGCTCAACCAACAATTTCAAGGACCAACCCGAAATCTTTATTATTTACCAATCAAAAAACATCATCCTTCTTCCTTATTAAACCCAGAAATCATTGGAACCATTTTCTACTCAATCCTTTAAGCCAAACCTAATTACATTATGAAGTTCCAACAATATTTCACCCCAAAACAACTAAGTTATAAAATTCGTTACTTCCATCAACTTATATGACTCAGTCACCTCCACCTCATAAATATCACTCATTTAATGGCCAATCCTCTTCTAATTACCATACCCATTACTCAACCTGCCAAACTAATCTAAAGCCATCATAAATCCGTCACAAACAGCTCAAATCCCCACTGAAATACTC
>CAODLS010918312.1:0-12707 GCA_948243855.1 Flueggea neowawraea | reverse complement strand
TCTGTACTATTGATGATCGCTATTAACATTCATTTATGATTATTAACATATATTCATTCATTAATTAATTTCATCTAATTACTCATTCATTAATTAGTTGCAGTGATTATCGTCAAACAAAGGTGTGTTAGTAAGTTTTTCTACCGCAGCCAACCTCAACGCTAAAGGTGGAAGGTTCGATTTTTATAGGTGTCGATCTCATGTGTTGGAGATTCTAACTCCATGTCGATGCAAACATCTCCAGCAGGAGCGGCTTCAAAGGATAGGAATCCATTCTTATTTTCCAATGGCAGTGACTCATTCTGGTTTCTTCCGCAGCAAGGCGTCTCATTCAGTCTTCCACTCAAATGCTTCATATATTCGTTTTCCCAATCTTCATGGCCAACTTGATTAGAAAAATTATTTGTGTTCTACCAGCCACGACTGTCAAATCTGCTTGACCTGCCACCGCCAACATCCAAATTACCTGTGTTCTACCTGCTGCAGCTGTCAAATCTACTAGACATGCCACCGCCAACATTCATATTACCATTGTTCTGCCAGCCGCGGCCGTCAAATCCGCTTGACATGCCACCATCAACATTCAAAATACTCGTGTTTTGCCAGCCACAACCATTAAATCCGTTTGACATGCCAATACCAACATGCAGATTACCTAGTGTTCTGCCAGACATGCCTGTCAAATCCGTTCGACATGCCTCCACCGTTAAATCCTCTTGACATGCCACCACCGACATGCATATCTCTATACACATTGTTATAGCCATTCACCCCTGTAAGATTATTGATGTTATATTGAGTTTCTAGTATGTGACCATTCTCTCTTATTATTATCTTGTGCTTCTGAGTATAATATGCGCGACTCCAAAAAGACAGTGTAGGTGAGTTTATGTTCCAGTCATTTAACTACTCATTGTTCAAATCTCCTGAACCAGGAAGGTAAAATGCTTAAGACGACAAAGAAATAAACAAGCTCGTAAGCTATTCCCCTAATAGAATGAGGAAAAGAAAAAGACAAATTTACATCATTAATTGTTACGTACTTTGCCTACAAGCAAAACATCGTCCGCCCAAATCAAATCATATGCAACCTCTCTGTTTACTCTGGAAATCCAGCAAAATGATGTAGAAAAAAATTAGAAAGACAGGCAGAGCAATTTTGGTTCCATTATGAAATCATTGGGTTCAAACTTCAAACTACATAATTGGAATAGGAATAACTATTTTTTTAGTACATATTTAACTGAAGTGTAAATTAAAAAAAAAAGGAGGTGGTTACCTTTTTGTTTCCTTTGGTACAATAAAGATGAGAAGCTTTAGCCTAGAAGTAAGAGCCTTTTTAACAAAAGCATTGGTAAGAGATACATTTATGCCAAATGGTGGATTAAGCCCCATGATTTAAGAAATTTAATAAAAACAAGTCATGATTCAGATTTTGAGTTATTAATTCCAAACATCTAATTAGCAAAAACAAGTCTTTTGTCACATACCAGTTGAGAACCATTTGGTAATTCATCTAACCCAACAGTCATCCAATCCTTTTTCTCAAAATAGAAATCATTCTGCTGAATAGGAAACTTCTAAGCACTCAAAATGGCATTTGATTGCAATATGAGGCAGAGGGAATAGATCAAAAAACATGCTATCATACAATTTTGTTGTCCTGTTAAGAAAATGCATCTTGATTTTTTTCTTTTTTTGGAAGTATAAGCAATAGCATGTCCGGAAGCTCAAAAGCAATGGTGGAATTAGAAATAGAATAATTTTCTAATGCATAAAAAAATGATGAGAGTTCATCACTGAAAGTGATATGTTTTCAGTAAGGTTTATTGGTAAAAATGGAAAAGAAAGCAAAAAAACAAGGCAATGCATTTTTTCTTTTAGAAGAAAAAAGAAAGATTGTTTAACTGTGCTTCCAGGAAACACTTTTAAGCACTTTACCATATATTTTTATTTATTTTTGCTTCCAAAATTTAGATTAGAAAATTTTATTAGATGTCCCAATTGGTCAACCAAGAGGTCATAACATAGATAATTATTAACCACAAGAATTTAAAGCCTATGCAATTAAATCAAACTCAATTTCAACTTTTAATTTGGATTATGCATACCTTAGCTGGTAGAAAATCATAGTTTTTGAATGAGCATAATTTTTCAGTTTCTTCAAGCTTTTGTTTCATCAAAAAACTAAAATCATTGGAGCCACAATAGAAGTCAACTATCTGTGACAAGAAAAATTAGATACATAATAGCAGCTTAGATGAAAATAATATGGCCAAGCTAAATTGAAAACTGAAGGAGATGTCTTCTCTAATCATATCAAGTAATATCAAAAAAATTAATGCAGACAAGTAATTTACTAAGGACTAAGATGAATCTCCATCATTAAATGGCAGCATATCATAGAATTCCATTCCACAACCAGAAGTCTCAATCTGCTAGTTAAGAAATCTTAATCTCGCACAATTCTAGTTGCCAATTTAAAAAACTTATCAATCAAGGAAATGTGAGTGTTCTAAACAGGATATATCAACAGACAAGTGGATAACGACATAATATGTGAAAACTAAACCCAATTGTTCAAATTTGATAATAAGTTTATGTTTATCCTCTTTAAACCGGTTGCAGCTAGCCCAAAAACATTAATTGATTTACCCCAAGAAACTCGTGTTGCTCCAGAAGTTGGCCCTTTTATCTGAAAATTAGTGGAAAAAATACAATCATCCATTACTAATATGAAACAACGGAATCTGATGGGTCACTTACTATCCGTATATATTTAACGTAAATACCTACCTGGCTTTCCTCTTCATCTATTCTTTTTCTGTTTCAGTCAGCCACCCACTTTTTCAACTTTTTCATTAACTTAAGAAATATATGTTCGTATCAAGTTTTAGAATCAACAATTAACCAATGAGCACCCGCTTTCATACTCTGAATGATTTTACATTTACTATTCGCTTGCACCTAGATTATCAATGATGCAAGTATCTTTGCTTCGGTCTTTCTAATCTCAGAAGAATGCAGAAGAAAAACGTCTTCAAAATATTTAGCTAGTATAACTCACATACATGATACATGCATCTCTAATTTAAACAAAAAGCAATGACAATCATAACATGCTTACCATGTCACCATCCAACACATAATGGTGGAGACGATTGACAATTTTCAGCATATACATAGAAAGTTAGCTGCATTTTTTATATATATCTACGATAGATGAATGTAAACAAATCTATTATGATAAATGCAACCAGTGACGAGTTTGGGAGTATCAATCTCAATGCTATATAATGTCCACAATGTAAAATAGTTGTATCTTTTCTAACTGAATTGGTAAGAATCATTTTAATGCCAAAACAATCACTTCAATAATGCCACTGTTTGCTCAAGCACTTGACCATAATTATTAAAAAACAATTGCAAGTAAAAGAAAATTATTGTAAGCAGGATTAAGAACTATTCGTTGGGCCAAATTAATCTTGTTACATATAAGTGTTATCAATCATGAGAGTTTGCTTATGAGTAAAGATCGTCATAATTGAAAGGAAAGCACAACAATGAAGTTGTACTCCTCTGCCAAACACATTTGGATTTGAATGCCAATAAAAATCAATCTATTCTAACTATAACAATAGGGACCCCCTTACATATTCTTTATTTCCCATTCTCAAACCTAATTTTAAACTTATTCAATAAGTAATCTGGCATTCCTAATCGTGGAAATTGAAAGGTATTATACAAATCATCCCGTCATCTGAATTCAGTCAGGTAATAGTTTATACGTGCTGCTTAATACAATAAATAACCATTATCTTTCCAGTAATCAATTCCTGAAAAAAGCGAGAGTACTAGACCTTTTATGAACAAATACAAAGAGAGAATTACCTCTTAAGCTTTCCCACTTGTGTAAAATGGCGCCTAAAGGATGTATAGCGATTGCCATGGAGAAAAGGAGCTAGATAGATTTTGAGCATTCTCTACAGGACGTGAGAAATGTATTAAATGAACTGGATCAACTAGTATTTCTAACAGAGACTTCATATTGAAGTAAAAGACATCCGACGTCAAATCATGTCAAAGTCCATCGAAAGCAAAAGAAAACAAGTATGTTAGTTAAACTTATTTGTTCTATAAAAGAAACCTACGTGCAATTTTTGTAAACTTGTCATCCAAATTTCACCTAACAATGTCTTCCAAAAAGATGGTAAACACTTAAATACAATATGGTTATAAAACTCATCCACATAAAAAAGAACTGTGCATTTATCCAAAAGTTTGATTAATCTGTTGTGCAAGTTTTCAAGGAAAATACACTAGTTGTCAAGCTACAAAATGTTGACTGTGAAAATGATATTAGAATGGTAGGAGTGATAGTGGAATAGATGTTAAAAGGCACATATAATTAAACTAGTAAGAAGAGAATTAAAACCCAGAAGTAAAACATTTTATAGAGTGATTAGAGGAAAAAAGAAACCAGTATCACAAAATAGTTCTAACCCGCCATTTGAATATCTTGTTCAGAATCTCTGGTCCACAAACAGCTTTTATGTCATCAATACTGCAGTTGCATTCTAACATCTTCGAGGCAGTTCGCATAGCCTGCAAGAGCATTCACGAGGTATATGTTTGAAGTAAAAAGACACCAATTTCTCATGTTAGCTGAAAAAAAAAAAAGAAGATAAAGTTTAAAAAATAGCTAATATTTGACATCACTTGTGAATGATACATCTATGATATACCATGACAGATCTCTCTACCAATCCAAGTGTAATGGACTGAAGGGCTTCCTTTGAGGTTCTGGTTTTAGATGAAACACGATGTCTCTTCTTAAATTCATCAATATTGAATGAAGAATACACTTCGTCCACGAGAGCCTTAATCCTAGACATCAAAACAAGATGCCTTAATATTATCGGAGAGACTTCGAATATTGACTCGTCTTAAGATGCAAAGCAAATCCATGCAACTATAAATTTAAGAGCGTGAAAAGAAAAAAATAGTACCTCTATGCAACGTTATCATTAACAGAAGGAGGCCTTGCTTCTTCAGTCAGGGACTTATCTGAAACGGTATTTTTGGTCTTACCACCAGCTATATTCTCTTGTTTAAAGCTTGCAGGGATAAGACACCGACTTCCCCCCTGAGTACTTTCCGGGCAATAACTTGTTCTCATTTTCTGAGAACCTTTTGAAGGATAGAGAACAACTATTTTCCCCCAATGACTTTTTGTCTACATCAAATTTGTGAGATTTTTTTGAGAGCTCATTGTATTCTTTTTGAGAAATTTTCTTGGCTTGTTTAGTGGAATTGCTCATTCCAACAAAATTGCATGGTTTTGTAATCACCTTCAACTTCTTCACTACAGGCTTCTCAATAGCAAAACTTCCGGAAGTCACGATTCTCTTCGATGATGCCAAAATTTCTTCTTGACTTGACAGTGGCTTTGCAGCGCATTTCTTCTCTTCATGTTTATCGTTAGGAAATATTAAGCGATCCATCACTGGAGTTCCAAGCAATCTGGTAATCTTATGTTTCCTAGTCAAAAATAAGCGACTGATAAGTCATCCAATAAAAATTTAGAACACAATTAAGAGTTAATTGCCAGTAATATAGAATTGCTTTCCATCCTAGCTGCAACATATTAAAATCCTTTTGTTTTGGCAGTAGACCTTCCCAAGCCCTTTGTGGTTTACTTGCATCGCAGGCGAAAAAAATGTTCCTGACAATAAAACCAGCATGTCAGATGAAAGAATTTTGTAAAAGAGTTATAAGCTTTTACAACCTAACAGTTGTCAGAACTTGAAAATGTACTTGGGTAAACATTTCATGTGGTATACTCCAGGGCAACGTCTGCACACTGCAAACTGCAACTCACATATGTCTTTATCTTCAGCTTGCTTACAAACAAAACATTTATGAGAAGGGCAAGTAAACAGTTCCCCTCCAAATATCTTTTGATCTAGCTCTTCTGTTTCAGTTTCATTGCCAAAGTGAAATAGTTTCGTAACGCAACCAGGATGGTAGAAACGACCACAAAATATAGAACGACAACAAAAGACCTTGAAAACAGTCAAAAAAAGAGCTTGAATATCTATGCACAGTAAGGTATTGCTGTTAAATAGCATTATGTGCAGTAGCAAAAACACCCTCAAGCAAGTGTGAATGTTAGTAATCACATATGTTTGTCCAACAATAAACAGAAATCATTTCCATTTTAGTAGGGAAATTACGTAAATTTCTGCCACATCTTTGGAGATAACTATGTGTTCTAAAAGTAATTCATCTTTCACACCGATTCATTTTGTGGCAATGTGCTCACTTTCATTCAACCAACGTAAAATGCTGGGAAATTGTTAGCATGTTTTAGTCTCTTAATGCCTCTAGCATCAAGTTTACTTTTTCCTCACTTTCACTTTTTTTCCTACCATTAGTGCGGAGAAAACCAAGTAGCAGTCTCTTTTCATTTGCTGCAATTAAATAGAAAGACTGTAAGAAAAACTATCATAATTATACAAAAATCTTGAGACATTCTTTTTTTCTTTTTCAAGTGAGATTACATGAACTATTACCAAAAATAATAGTTACATTGTGGCCATTGGAATAATATTAACTCCTTATTTAGTACCAATGTAATGGTAGATGCTCTAATCGACATAATTTGTGTATTACTACATTATAAAAATAATGTACAACAAAATAAGTTTTGAACCAGAGAAGACCTACCTCTTGACCAAAACATCTAGCTGAAGAGCCTAACCCCCCAAAAGCAAAGCATTGATGTTGCTTATACAAACAATTTTGACACCAAAAACTGTCGATTGCCTGCATATGACCAGTAATTGTTTCAAACAACCAACAACCATCTGAAATTAGAGGAGTGGGGAGTGGGAAGAGGAAATGAAACGAATCTCCTTACATCAACTTCAACCATTGCACGAAAGCCATGGGTTTTGCATTGAGACTCAACTCCATCAGCAATGGTTGGATGAAATGATCTCAAGCACATTCCAGTACAACTGTGTCAAGCAATAAAAAAATGCATCATAACCAAGTTAAGGAAACAGAGAAGTCAATACAAAAGTTAATAATACAGTAAACTAGTATTAATAATTCATCGAAGGCTAGAGATGTGGTCCTTTCACTATTCATTTCCTAGTCCTGTATGAATATGAGAAAATCCACTTTATCCTTACAAATACAATTGATTAATAAGTAGGAATAGTTGAATATGTCAATATAGAAAATTACATTGATGGCAACTAATATTTCCAAATGAAACGTCAACTTAAACCTCAAAATTACCTTGAAGTAAATAATTATACACGGAAAATATATGTCTTAGCAGCCTCCTATCAAATGATAATTGAAGAGAAAGATGCACAAAAGTAATTTGATCATCCTTAGACATTATAGAAAAACTGTGGTAAAAATAGTGCATATTTAGTAGCAATAACAGAAAAATAAAGGAAAGTACAAAAAAATGCAAAACATTTCATACCACAGCATCTGACCACCTTCATCACAAATTGCACAAACAGTGTCAAAGATGTTATCATCATTTTCAGCCTCATCTTGACCATCATCATCACCAGCCTCGATCTCATCCTCATTAGGAATGAAATTAGATTTCTTTATCATCCGAACATCGTACCACGATAGAAAAACTGTTCATAACCGCTGGAAAACCAAAACAATAGAGAATAAAAAAATAAAAATAATTAGGTGTAGAGGTAGATAATAAGAAAGCAAAAAAATTATCAGCAAGCACTGACCTCCGCAAAGGCTATATTTGTGCTAGACTTCATAGAAAAGCTGCAGAAGTACTGTCGAAAAGGCAATCATCAAAATAGATTATACTTATATAAAACGTGAACTTTTGATGCAACATTCCAACTTCAACAAAAATGATAGAACATTTTCATAAAGTAATTTGACAACATATATAGTTGAAAGGTGTATACCAAAAGAGAACAGAATAAACATGGATCAGTTTCAAAATTGTTGTTCTGTTTGCTGCATATTGAATAAGAAAATCTGTGTTTATCCCTGCCTTGGCCAACATGGCCACATTTTGGTACCAAATAGGAATTTACAATAACTTTATTATCCTGATACCTCAGATGAAAAGGGAAATTCACGAACTTACTAGTTTCCCTCTCCTCCCTCTCCCTCTTTCTCTCTCTCTCTCTCCATATCCATCTCCTTCACAGCAAAACATTCTGAGAGCCAAATATATACGAAATATTTATATTCAAAGAGTTTGTCATATCTATTCAATTCAATGCTGACAAAATTCTATAATTCTTACAAGCACAGTATCCAATTCAAGCATAGCCTTTCAGTTTCTTTCTTAAAATGATCTCTATTATTTTCCAAATGTTCTACGTGTAATATCAAGTAGGTTACGTTACTGCAATATCAGCACTGCGTAGAAACAAGTGGGGGAAAAAAGAATAAAGAGCATGAATGCTATTATGAAACAAAGGAATCTAACCATAGATGTCTCTAAATCTTTATCCCATCTCGTAGCCTCCTTGATGAATGGAAAAAAATCTAACAGATCTTTTTCAGAAGGTCCAACCTAATATGCACTGCAAAATTTACTCACATTACCTAAAAAATTACAATACCACCACCAATCCAAATAGACACAACCACAGAAACCAAAAACACACTAACCAGAAGGTATTTGACAAGTGTTTCCAAACTGAATCACCCGATTCAACAGGATTTCCCTTGATGAAATGCAGCCAATGAACTGCAACCAACATTTTCCTATACACAGCTTCAAGTTTCTTCAGTGGTTTCTCAAGTTCAATCCAATGCTTATCCTTAAACAAGACATATATCATCGGTTGCATATAAGAAAGATCAAACTTCCAAGCAATAACCTTCTTGTGGATTTTCTGAAGACCACCATCAAACCTTCCACTGAGATACACATCCATTATAGGCTCATCTATGGCTACTTTATCATCCCATTAAATAGGCAAAACAGACGAACAAACAAGTTCATCATTCTTGTCCTCAAAATAGTAATTTGCGACGTGTTGTGGCAAAATTTCACCCTCTTCATCAGATGATGCCATGGGAGTGCAAATATTCTCTGTACTAAATCATAATGAAGCAAATTTGATCAATAACAAATCAAACTTTTGTCGTTTCATCTAAGAAAGCAACTATTACAGTTCAAAGCAATCAACTTTCACTCCACTCAGGCATTTTCTAGCATAAACGAACCAAACAGAGTTCACCAAAATACTAATAAAAACTCTATTTTACGTCTACTTATTTCGAGTCAAATATTTTCTAAAAAAAATCAACTTGATATGGAAGTAGAACTAGAATAGCACAATTTTCTCTAATCCTCCATTTTTAAAAAATATAATTAAAAAATTTAGGAAAAAAAATGGAAGATTATGCAAAACAACTACCATAAAACGACGACGTGGAAACTGAAGCAGATACAAAATAACACACACTAGTAAATGCAGTCAACGACTTTTGACTCCTCTTCAACTTTCTTGCACTTTCTCAGCAACCAAACAAACAACACAAACTGAACCGTCAAACTTTAGAAAAGAAAGGACGGAAAAGAGAGAGAGAGAGAGAACTTACAAAAGAGAGAAGTGAATAGACAGAAACTCGAGTTTCAGTATGGTGTGTGCTTGACGGAACGAAGGAATGTAGACAGAAGAATAAGTATTATGTAGAGAGAGATTTTCTTTTCGATGAAGGGAATCTAGAGAGAGAATGACGAAGGGGGATGAAGGGAATGCAGAGAGAGTGAGTTTGCGCGTGACAGCGCGTGTGTTTAATGTTTCAGGGAGAGAGAGGTTGTGGTGCAGTCATTGCAGTGTAGTGGTGGAAGACGGTTACATATGTTTTGGGAAAAAAAGACGAAAGGCATACATGGCGTTATGTATAAAGAAAATAAATATTGAATTTAACAAATATCATTACGTTTTCAATTATAAAAAATATAAAAAAAGACACAATTTTAAAAATATCATTTTCACGAGAAATTATTTTTTTTGAAAAAAAATAATTGTCAGCTAAAAAATATCTATTTTTTTCAAAAGGTCTACAATAGTTTGCAAAAGTGTTTTAAAGAAAGTTCACAATTTTGTTATAAGTTTATTTAATGAATTTTCTTATAATAATTTGTTCAAAATTAAATTGATTTATTGATGTATATAAGTATTAAGAATACATAATATATACAAAAAATTAAATTTATTTAATGATTATCAATTTGGTGTACATAAATATGTGTAGTGTATGCAATCTAAAAAGTTAGGTGTTCAAAAGTGTAAACTACATTAAACAAAGGTCTATGATATAAAAATCTTATTTTACAAACTTATGACTAATTAACAATAACATGAAAAAATAATTAGGGATCAAAATGATAATTTTCATGCAACACATCTTTTTCATGCAGTAACTAGGGTTTCCTAGTTGTCGTCCCCCACATCTTCTTCAACTCCTCAAACTGCAAATCGCTTTCGACAACCTATCTTTGCCACTAGTTCGCACTGTGTCGCGATCTCTCTGCATCTTTCGTGCACCGTGTTTCCTCTCCTTCCTTAGCGATTCTAGATCTACTGTTCTCCATTGTTTCTCACTAGGTCGTCATCGGCGATTCGAGATCTATTGTTCTCTGTCATTCTGCGCCATCGATTTGTCCTACGCCGCAAATCAATGTTAAAGCTGGTTTTGTCCCAATGTACAATGGAAATGGCACTTCAAAAGGAGAATGAATTAGAGTTTCAGTGAGTTTGAAAACTTTGCTGAAAATCTTTTGCAAACTAAAATAAATAACAAAGTTTTTTCAAATTAAAATCAAAGTTAAATGCGGAAGCAATAAATCAACCAATCCACAAACAATATGAATCAAATGTAAGTGCAAAGCAAATAGAGTAAGAAGGAGAGAAAATCAAGGCCATTATTTATAGTGGTTTGGTCCTTTTAACCTACGTCCACTACTCTAGATCCACTAGAGAATTTAAATCAACTATCTCCTTACTTGTGGGTGAAGGGAAACCGTTTATAATAACTTGTTTTTACGAGATGAACAAGCAAACTGTTAAACCTTGTTTTAAGGACAAAACAAGAAAACTAAATCCTTAGTTTTTGCGGGCTGAACTAAAAAACTATTTCCACTTGTTTTCAGGATAAAACAAGCAAACAAAACAACTAGTTTTTGCGGGCTCAACTAGCAAACCATTACACCTTGTTTTAAGGACAAAACAAGAAAACCAAAACTCTAACTTTTGCGGGATAAACTAGGAAACCGTTACACTAGTTTTCTAAGGCTCACTAGCAACCTAAATTCCCAAAGTAATATGAAAATGAAACTCAACCCAAACTCATATATATGCATACAAGTGAATAGCTCAAATGGATATAAAATGATAAGAGAGGAGAAGAGAGAAAGTGGATAGCAAACTTTACCACAAGTCTCTCTCTTTTTCTCTTCTAATATGAGACGTCTATTTATAGCCACTTACAAGAATATAATTGTTCGAGCCTCAAAGTAGCCGTTGTGAAATAAAACAAATTCTGTCGAATAAATAATGTCACCCTCTTCTACGTGCGTAGTTCCTTGCTCCTTCTAAGTTCTGCATATGTTGATAATAGGTCTACGTGTGTTGCCAGAACTCCAGTGGTCTTGGCTTTGAATGGACAACATCTACGTGCTTTGCTCTTCTTCTACGTATGTTGATCTTAAGTTTTGTGTGCATTGTGTCACGTTCTACGTGCATTGCTCTGAACCTCAGAATGTTGTCATGTTGCCCAGACTTCTACGTGCGTTCCACTGCCTTCAACGTGTGTTGTCGTCTAATTAAAGTCCGCACCTCTAATTTTGCACGTGATTTGTGTCAGAGAATATTCAAATTCAAATTTTGAGGATCGTCTGGATTTTGTCAAGTAGTACAGCTCATCCTCGTTTACGTGCATTGCACTCTCTTCTGCATGCGTAGATTTTCTCTTTAAATATTTCATCTTTTCTCTTCCACATGCTTTCAATTCTTCTCAATACGCTTCAGCTCTTGTACACTTTCTTCTCATCAAGTTGAGCTCTCGTCAACGTGCGTTGTACAGCTTATGCGTGCATAGATGTCACGACCCATTCCCGGGACCATGACCGGCGTACGAGGTAAACCGTCTATGGGAGCCCAGCCCATCTCGAACAAGCCTCATAGTACAGAACTTATACCAAAATATCATATTTAAAGAAATATGAATAACAAATAAAAATATAAACTTTGTTTATTAAAAACCAAATATATATAACATTAAGTGCGGAAATTAATTTCAAATTAAAACATTTGAAATGTCAGAAAAATAACAAAAAACTAAACAAGACCCACAGAAATCCGGTGTGTGGAGCATCTAACAAATCATACAACTGGGCCCGGTCAAAAGGGCATTGACTGCAACATCAAAATCCCTCACTGAGCATCAAAAGCCAACGAACAAAATTTCTCAGAGTCACCTGCAAGATAATAATAACAGGAGACAAAAACAAACAAAGAGAAAGGGTCAAACCCAGTGAGTGAGGGACAACACTCCAGATTGCCTCATACGTGCCTCACAAAGCCTGGTTTGAAAACCATTTGAAAACTAACACATGCGGTATACGACAGGTATACATACGTATACACTATATACATAGTATGGTTTCCACAAAAACC
>CAODLS010918227.1:0-31584 GCA_948243855.1 Flueggea neowawraea | reverse complement strand
TATATATATATATATATATATATATATATATTGTAAAATATGGGAATCTATTATGCATGAATGTTTGTTATATTATTCGTATATAATATATTCTGATATGGGACATCTAGTTACATGGTACGTAACCTTTGATATATCCATGCTCTGTAAAGGCTCTAGTTACCCAGGTAAAGGGGTGACTGTGTATCCGGCTAGATCCATGATCTGATCTGTCTGGTGATAGAGTCCAAAATACTATTTTGTCTGTTATGGTCCCATAATCTGACTCTGTTATATATATATATGTATATATTATACACTGATACTGTCTGACTGCATGCTATCTGCTCTGGATGCGAATATTTTGGAAAAAATGTTTTCTAAATGTTATTACATATGTAGTGTATATACATTTTATATTAGTATATACATGTGCGGTATCTTTTGAATGGTTTTTAAAATGGTCTTTGTGAGACACATATGAGGCAATCTGGAGTGTTATTTTCTCACTGGGTTCTGACCTCATTTTATTTTTGTCTATCTTCTTTGCCTGTGTTACAGATATATTTTGACGTTGAGCATTTGTTCGACATCTCGATACCAGTGAAGTATTCCTTGCTATTCAGTGAGTGTGCTCATTCGGGCTCTACTTTTGTATTTTGTTATTAGAGTTCCATACCGGGTTGCTGTGGGGATACTGGGCTATCCTTTTGTAATTTGAATAGTGATTTTACTATAACGGTTTTATATTTATTTTGATACTATTAGGATATATACTTATATTGTTTCTTATATATCATATTATATTCCTAAATATTTTGATAAATGATTGTTTGGGTAGAATATTTGTATCTTCGAGGCTTGTGAGAGATGAGCTGGACTTCCATAGACAGTTCACCTTGTATGCTGGTCACCAACCCGAATCGGGTCGTGACAACTATAAATATTGGGCTTTGATTTCTATCTCCCTACTCTCTTTACTTTGCATTTGCTTTTGATTTTTATTGTTGTTTGTGAATTGATTTTGTTTAGCTTCCGCATTTAACTTTGTTATTTGTTTTAATTGCAAAATATTTTTAACAAAGTTTTCAAACTCTTTAAGTTTCCAATTCAACCCCTTTTTGAAATGCCATTACCCTTTGGAACCGAGTTTACAGTGATTGCAAAACATACATGAAAGATGTCCTGAGTTGCAGACTTGCTGAATATGGAAATAAAGCAAGTTATGCCTGTGCAAACCACTTTGATCATGTGAAAAATGGCATTAAGGTGCGTTAAAAAGGATACAAGGTGAGTAGATCATTCATTCCAGAAGGAAGTGAGCATTAGGTCTTAATCTACGCACGTAAAAGAAAGTACTACGCATGTAGACGTGTTCTGGATTCATGAGAAGCAATCATCAATGACCAAGGCACGTAAAATGAGAAGAACAAACGTTGATGATCAAAGGTACAATCTTTGATGAGGCATACTACGCAAGTTACTAACGTTACTAAGGTTCAAGCAAGGCTCGAATAAGTACTGAACTTAGTTGGAACAAGGTATAACGCTCGTAGATGGTGTATAACGCACGTAGTAGAAGGTGACATCAATTAATTTGGAATTCTCCATTCTCTCACAATGGCTACTTTGAGGCTTCCAACGGCTATATTTCTAAGAGTGGCTATAAATAGATGTCCTAGAGCAGAAAAAAGATAAGAGAATAATTTTCTATATTTTGCTATTATTGTTTCTCTCTTCTTTACCTTTCTAACCCATTTGAGTTATTTATTTGCTATCTTACTATTGGGTTTGAGTGAGCTTTAAACATATTATATCCTTGGGTTGATTTTGTATCAAGCAAGGTTGTTTGCTTGGGGTAGATAGGTTCTCTAGTGAGCCTTAAAAAAATAGAGTTTTGGTTTGGTTTTTTCGTCCCTAAAACAAGTGGTTCGGTTTGCTAGTTAAGCCCGTAAAAACTAGAGGTTTGGTTTGCTTGTTTTGTCCTAAAAATAAGTGGTAACGATTTTCTAGTTGAGGCCACAAAAACTAGGGTAACGGTTTTGTTGTTGAGCCCACAAAAACAAGGTGTAACGGTTGCTTGTTGATCCTACAAAAACAAGTGGTCTAAAAGGTTTTCCTCCACCTGCAAGTGAGGAGTTAGCGGATTGAAATTCTCTAGTGGATCTAGAGGAGAAGATGTAGGTCAATGAGAACTAAACCACAATAAATATTGGGCTTTGATTTCTCTCTCACTTTCTCTCTTTATTTTACATTTGATTTATATTATTGAGAGTGTGAATTGGTGTTTTTAGAGCTTCTGTATTTAACTTTGATTTTGGTTTGAAAAAAACTTTGTTATTTGTTTAATTTGCAAAAGATTTTCAATAAAGTTTCAAACTTGTTAAAACTCCAATTCACCCCCTATTGGATTTCCATTCCATTGTACATATTGGGACCGAATCTTGAATTACAGCTACCATAATTATTTTTCCAAATCAATTCATTTTCCTAAAGAACCAAAATATTGATGATTGCATTACTCTTGCTTCAGATGGAGTTAATTTGCTTGAGAGACAATCTTTTGGTGGTAACGTGGTGCTGAAGATTGACATCAGGAAAGCTTTTGATACTCTGGAATGGGATTTTATTATGGATTTTTTAATTGCATTTAGTTTTGACAGCAAATTTTGTCAATGGATTCGGACAATTTTCAGGTCTGCCCGGTTATCAGTGATGTTTAATGGTGTCCCTTGTGGCTACTTTTCTGTCTCTCGGGAGTCAGACTTGAGGAGTCAGACAGGAGGACCCCCTTTCCCCTCTCTTATTTTGCCTTGCAGATGACTTTCTTAGCCGCACAATCTCTGTCATGGTTGTTTCTAACTCCATTGTACCAATGAGCCATGGCCAATATGCTTTCCCTTCTCATCTTTATTATGCTGATGATATTTTGGTTTTCTGTAAAACCACAAAAAGGAACATGGATGTCATAAAAAATTTGCTTAAGGCATATGTGGCTCTATTTGGTCAAATAGTCAATCGGCATAAATCTAGCATCTTCTTTAGGAGTAAAATCAGTCCTCAATGAAAAGAACAACTCAGAGACAGGTCCAATATGCATCTGGGAAAGTTGCCTTTTATTTATTTGGACGTGCCTAGTTTTTTAGGGGCTCCAAGACGTCAATGGCTTCAATGCATTACTGACAAGATTGTTGCAAAATTTGCAAAATGAAAGGGTGATACGTTATCTCAGGCAGGTAGGACTTGTTTGATCAATCTCGTGATTATTTGATCTTTCTTGCATTCATTCGTAGTTTATCAGTGGCCTAAAAGCCTCCTACATTACATGGAGATTGCAATCAAGAAATTTTTATGGATATGCTCAACTGTGACAAAAAAAGCTGGTTGATGTACCTTGGAATGTTTGTTGTCGACCTATCAAAGAGAGTGGGCTAGGCATTAAGAGGCTAACGTCTCTTAATGAAGACTTTTTGATAAAGTTTTCTTGGAATCTGGTGGATGGTAAATCTTTTGCTAGCTCCGGTCTTAGAGGGCGTTTCCTGAATTCCTTAGGTTGACAGAAGTCAGTGTACTTGAGTTCCTCTATTTGGTCCTCCATCGGTATTCCCTTTAGTAATATGTTTGCATAATCTATTTGGTTGGTGGACGAAAACACTTTCATCAGTTTCTGGCATGGAAGATGGTTGACACCAACGGCTGTAGATCACCTCAGGGTGGCAATTCACACTGCTGGTAGTGTGAGGGGTTTCAGAGAAAATGGTGAGTGGAAAATACCATGGCATCTACAGATTGCCTATCCTACTCTGGCTAATCGCATTGACAAGGTCAGAGTTCTTTAATGTAGTAGAGATAAGCCCTTTTTGGTAGCTTCCACGGATGGGAAAGTTTCAACTAAGGCTATCTATGATTCAATTCGTCCTTGTAGTAGACAGGGAAAATTGGCACATATTTATTTGGGCTCTCTTCATCCCACCCTTATGCTCTTTTACTTCCTGGAAAGCAATTCATGGAGGTTGCCAACTGAATTAGTTCTGCAACATTGCGGGTTTTCCATGGCTTCAATATGCCGGCTGTGTTGCAGTTTTGATGAATCGATTGATCATTTGTTCTTGTATTGCAGATTGGCTAAAACAGTGTGGGAGGTTGTTTAGTGCCTCTTTGGCCATCGGTTCCCAGGCTTTGGTTCCCTTCATGAGCTATTTGAATTGGCGGCTACATTAAATTTCAGTGCTCAACTTCGAGTTTATTGGAGAGTGGCCTTAGTAGCTACGGTTTGGTAGTTTTTGTAGACTAAAAACAGGGCCATTTTTGATAATGTTCAACCTTATATCTCTCTTTTCCTTAGGAAGCTTTGGGGGGCTATTCAGGAGTCCAATCATTTTCAACTGGGATCCATGAAAAAATAGCCTTGATGAACTTCATGTTTTACAACAACTCAATATTGCAGGGAGGCTATCAGCTGCACCTAATATCATTCCTATCAGATGGCGATCCCTTCCTTCGAATTGGACGAAGGTTAACACTGATGGTTCCTTTTGTGACTCTTACTCTGGTGTAGGTGGGATTTTTCTCAATACAAGGAGCATCCCTAGGGGATGCTTCGCCCTTCCTACTGGCGGGGCTCCTGCCTTTGAGGCTGAACTTATCGCGGCTATTTGGGCTATTAAGGAGGCTTGGGATATGGGTTGGCACTTTCTATGGATTGAGAGTGACTCCACTTATGTGGTGCAATTTATCAAAACTCGTTCATCTTTTGTCCCTTGGCAATTATATATGGAATGGTAGGAATGTTTGTCTTTTATGTCTCATATGCATGTCGCCGCTTCGCACATTTTCAGAGAAGCTAATAGAGTTGCTGACAAGATGGCCAATCATGGACGATCTCTCCCTACTCTGGAGTGGTGGCCTGATTTTCCTAATTTCTATGGCTATTTTCTCTATGGTGATTTAAATAGAGTTGAGAGGTTCCGCTTTATTTAGCAGAGGCTTTTGGTTCTTGCATTGGCCCATCCTTTGGGTTGTATTTTCTGACTTCATAATTTTTTCTTTTACTTTAATAATATTTGGGCTCAGGAATATGAAGAGCTTGCATGAGAGGTGCCAACCTAGTTGGGATGTCCCAGTTGCGGTAACTGATTTTTGAGACTCATGCTTTTATTCACAAAAAAGAAGAAGAAGAAGTTGATATCTTCTACCTGGTAGGGACGGTTCATGGGTTCATAATTTCGTTATCTGGAATCCAAAGGATCATGACAAAGTTTGAATAATTCTAAAGTTAAGGCTAATGTTAGTGATGTATTAGACTTTGCGATTGAAACAGATAACAAAAATGGGATTATTCAATGTCTAAATGTTGGTCATATAGGTTACCATCGAAGAACAGAAAAAGGACAAATGTACTTTAGTTATAAGAAAATTAAAATCTTAAGTCAGCTTTTTTAGCTAAGATTTTTTTAAAGTAGCATGCAAAAGTCAAAAGAAATGGGTGCTCCTCTTGTAATGGTTACATCTGTATGAGAAGTTTTTATATTCATTGAAGTTGACCAGCGCCAGTCCTGGTGTATATCACGTGTAGCTTACTTGTAATTTTTATATTGGTTCTCATTGCTAATGGGTTCAACCTATTATTGTAGTAGCTTATCAGAAAAAAGAAAAAAAAACCTATATATTATTCTACTGCTTGTTATGGTTATATTCGATTCAGTCTATTTTGGCTGTTATCGATGACTCGTAATTCGAGTTGGTGGCGTTGATGAAGTAAAAAAACTAATAGAAAATCTATTATATAACATGTAAAATGGCAGGAGTTGTATATAGTTGGAGGTTGATGTTACTTATTATTAGAAGAAAAATATCGCTAGCTTCATTTTTTTGTCTGAACAATTTGTTTTTTGATAACCTATTCTAACATTTTATTTTATAATTTATAAAATTTCCTCAACAGTATATTAAGGTAGAGACAATATTATGATTTGAGCTTGAAAAAAACAAAAATACTTTTGCTCTAATTAAGATACAATATATTTCTATTGCAATTGTGAACCAAAAAATCTTAACTTTCATAAACCTAAATGTCCATTATTTAATCAAAGGTGGTTAACAGAAAGTCCTACTTAGAATTTTAAGGGATGAGCAAAACCGTGGTATAATAAGGAATTGAGAGGATAAATTGGGTGAACCCCTAAAGGTGGAAGAAAGAAAAAATTCTTATGAGCAAAATTGTATTATAATAAGGAATTGAGAGGATAAGCTGGGTGAACCCCCGAAGGTGGAAGAAAGAGACAAAATTCTTAAGAGTCTTCCAAAACACAAATACCATTCATCATCATTAATCTTCTGTAAAATATATCAAGATAGTTAATAGAACAACTACTTTCTTTTACAATGACATTATATCCAAAAATTATATTCTCTGGAGACTTCAGTTTACACCACTGCTCAATTTATATAATCTACATAGTATTCTTAATGGTTTAGAAGTCGCAACCCCCCAAGTACCTCACTTCTGCCAGTGCTTCCTCTACAGAGTTGAAAACATATTATTTTACTTGGTTTGACAAGGTTCAATTATTATTCTCATATTTTCTTTCATCAATATCAGAGATCTATTTCCACATTAGGTCTCAACTCCGCTGGACAGGTGTGGCAGACTCTTGCGGCTGCCTACAGCATTGTTAGTACTACCCAGCATGCACAATAACTACTTGAGTTACATAATTTGTCGAAAGATGATAAGACCGTATCTCAATATCTTTACTAAGCAAAGTTGATAGTGTTAGTGTAGGTACACTGGTAGCCAATCATTAAGTGCATCACATAAGTAACAACGAACATAAAAGGTTTGTGTTTGCTTTGCTAATTAAGTAGATCTATGATATTATTTTGGTTGGTAGCCAAGATTAACAAAAAGATGCCCATGATATAGTAGGTTTGTCTCTCACAGGCCTTAATCGGCATAGAACATATTGGTACTTGAATAGTATATCTAAATATTCATAATCAACGATTATCGGTATAGGGCGCCAACAATCAACGAATCTTTTACATAGTTTGTTGGTTCCATTACCCCACGAAAGGTGGATATATGATATATGGGCCAAATATGTAGGTGCATAATCAAGAATTAACAATGGAGCTAATAAATTGACTCGTTGTTGTAAGACCACTTGGTAGATTACTTGAGTGTGACTCGAAATCTCTCAACATTGAAAGATGGTATAACTAGTCCTTTGACTTGATATGAACCATGGCTTGTACAGTCATGTAACTTGGATCCCGCTTTTGCGCAACATGCTTTGGGTTGCTAATTAATATGGTGAAAATTGGGTTGCATCACAAAACATTTAAGTATGGTGAGTGATCAAGATAAGATTGTTCCATTTAGTTACATGATAGAATTGTCTCATTGGGCATATTGATCAAGTTAAGAGAACTTGAATTCATAGATATGGTCTAAATTGTTTGCCAGCTACGAAGTTGAACCAATTCAACGAAGTTTGTCTTATCCATGCCCTATACTTGAAGATACACGGAATGGAAGGAGACTAAATTGTATAGTACTATTTCATGATAAGCATAAGTTGCTTCACGATAACTCGACTTCACTTGGGGATATGATGGTTAGCTAGGGCCTAATCCTACCAAGTTATTAGGAGTTAAATACTAAGTTACTACTCTTGTGAATGAGAGCCTATAGGGTCACATATAATAATATGTTGTAGGCATAACATTGTTCATGTGATGAATAATATTCAAGTGAGCAATCACAGTTTTACAAGGATTCCTATTCTGACTCATGGTGGAACATTACCAGTTAGGGTCATCTAAATATTTAATATATCTCAAGATGATACCTAATAAATTATGAAACCCAAAAATCTCATTTCATATGAGAATCCTAGTTTGACTAGGGGTCTTAATCAAAATCGAAATCCTAGCGTAAATAGGATAACTTCCAAAATTGAAACAAAAGATCGTCTTACATTTCCATGGAATCATTTTTAACATTTTGATCATTATCAATGTTGAGATTCATATTGTAATTAGAACTTCCAATGGACATAGGATTAATATTATGAGTAGGATCTGTAATATCACAAAACTAGTTTGACTAGTTTGTGTCACTATTTAAGGTTTCGAGCATAATAGTAAGAAGTTCTAATTTGATTAGCACATATGGGACACTTCCTAATTAATTATGATGTTTCACATTTTATTGAATTATTAGATATCTTGATAAAATATAAATCCTAGTTCGACTTGGATTTATGTTGCAATAGACTTGCGAATATTGCGCGTAAGCATATTTAATAGGAAAACACACTAAATCTATTACGCCCAAATTAATCAATTTTTTTTTACGGTCATATTCATCTAGTTTATTCAAGCCTATTCCTAGAATAATAATGAGCTTATTGGCAACCTAAAAAGAGGTATGATTGGCCATATGAGTTAGAATAGGAGTGAGAACGAGGAAATTATGCTACATGCAGTATAAACTGGTGTATTTTGACCAATGAAAATATAGGTTTCGTATTTTATAAAAATTCTAGAATATATAAAATTTGGTTTGACAAATACCAAAAAAGGAAACATAATTATCAAAATTTCCGGATTGATTCAAATAAAAACAATTTTTGCGTCATAATCTCGTTTATTTTTTGATTTCGTTCTCTCTCTTCGATTTTCTCTCTCCTCTTTGTCTTTCTGCCTTTCTCTTTCCATCCCCTATGTTCTTTCTCCTCTCCCTCTGCTCTCTTTCCTATGTAATCGCAAAAAATTCCTAGCTCCATAGACCTCTGCCGCCCTATTGCAGCTCTCGGTCTGTTCTTGTCTTCGTCATTTGTCGCCACGTCTCGTCTTGTTTCTCCCTCGCCCGTTGTCTGTCGTCACTTCTCATCTCTCCCTCATTCGTCGTGTATTTTTTCATGTGTTCCGACGTGTCGCGTCTTTGTGCTTCATGTTGTTTGTTCGTTTGTTCGTCTGTCCGTTCGTTGAGCAACACGACAATGTCTAAGGTTGGCCGGAATGGTAGGGGAAGGTGATGGAAGATCTGCGATGGGCGGCAGGGGGCTGAAGGGTGGTAGCTAGGTTTGGAAAACCCTATCTTCTCCCTTGTTTTAATTATTTTATGAAAATGCCCCGAAATTTTAAATTATTTCTGTTTTAGTCTTTTTTTATTCATGTTCTAGATTAATTTTGAGGATTATTTTAAATAATTTTAAAATTATTTTGATGAACTCTTTTTTGTTTGGTTCAGTAATTTATTTTTGCAGGTTTATTAAAAAAAATAAATGAGAAGACTTGTGTAGGTTGATTTTAGTGAGTTTGGAATTTTTTTGAATTATATAGATTTTGTACGGGAAATGGATATATTTTGGTGAATTGTGGATACATTCGGATACATTCAGAGATTAAAAATTATATGAAAATTGAAAATTTAATACATTTAGATACATTTTAGAGACTATCAAAAAATTATAATTTGGAGGCATTTAATTTAGATAATATTATATTTAAAAAATTATGATTTGGATTCATATGGATACATTATTTGGATACATATGGATATATCTGGATACATTATAAAACATCAGATTTTACCCCCTTTGAATTCATCTTTTTTGCAAAAAAATCAATTTTTTTTGCAAAAAAATCTCAAATTCTCGAACAATTTCTTAGTCAATTAGAAATCTCGTATTTTTGCAATATGTTTCAAGCGTGTTTCTATTGGTTAATTTTTTTTTTGGTGCATGGAAAAAGTTAAATTATGTACTTTAATCTAGTATAAATGTTAAATTTTCCCGATGAGAATACCATTCATACGATTTAAGAAGATATATCACTAGATATAGGAGAGCATTAAGGAGATTTAGTAGGTTGTGATTAGGAAACCCTAATCCCCCTTCGAGTTGAATATTTAAGGGTGTTTTAAGTGATTGTTAGCAGCCATAAGTCGTACATGAGGAAAGAAAATGTTGTTGCCCTTGCCCTCCCCCTTTTTTTTTGGCAAAAACCTAGTTACACAGCTCCTTAAAAGTGTCCAAAGTGCACAAATTTGAACCTAGTTTAAAGCCACAAACTCTTAGCCGCATTTGAGGATTAACATGAAGTGGATAATAACAGATACACTATAATTTTGTTGCTGTGGTAGTTACTAGTCGGACACACAAAAGGTCACTCTTGTTCATGATCTTTTGTTGGCTTTTGTTTTCTTTGTTTTGCAAGGTAAATATTCGAACACATTCTTTGTTATTTGTATATTGATTATTTACATGGGTCTTGGCGATAAGTAACATACAAAATCTTTAAAATTCCGTAACATTTTTCCTACATGTAACCTAACAAATAGTAGATTCCTTATCATTAGTAGGACAACCAATCACAGTGGTGGAGTTCAACACCATTGTTTTTTGAAACTTAGAGGCTGATTACAATGGCATCACTCTGCAACATTACCATATTCATGTATTTTCACTAACATACAGGCATGCACATTGCCTTTCCTCCATTTGCGAGTTTGTCGCAAACTCTTCGAATTTAAAAAATTCAAACTCCTCGATTTTTCTATCCTGCTGATGCATCCTTGTCGGATCATTCTTCAATATACACTTATGTGGTACTCTAGTCATGCGGGTCAATCTTTTTCTAAGACGGTACTCTGACTTTGCACCTACATGAGTCTCTCTATATTTCCAACATTTTCCTTCCAGCGACATCGAGATCTTTTGAGAGCTTCTAGATATGCGTGTGTAGCTCTTTCCATGTGTCAGTCCAGCCTTCGGTTTCTCCATTGCTTCAACACATGATTTTACTTCCTAAAGAGAGTCGAACCAATACAAAATAGGATTTGTAACTCCTCGATTTTTTCGATATTTAATTTGTGTAATTTTTGGTTCATTGGTTGGTTATTGGTTTTTAATTAATTTCAAGTTTTCTTGTTCAATAATTTGTTCCATAGTTGCAAAATTTTTCAAAATCTAATTCACCCCTCTCCTTCTTGAATTGTCATTGGGACTGACAATGAACAATAGATACTCCACATAGATTTGTAATTTGTTTCTGTTTATATTTTCATTTGCTTATTTGCGATCCATTATTGACATCATATTTGATGTATATTTAATATTACTTGCCAAATGGTAAACAACTAACATGATAATCATATAAACTCGGTAATTATTAATAAACAGAATTGGGTAGAATGTTTGATTCATGTTAATATAAGTCAAATCAAACCTACCCGTTCGGATTAGCATGCATGCCATTTATGACGTGCTCTGGATATGACAGACATGGTTCAGAGCATAAGTTCTAAAACATTCTGGGCAGTCATGAAGTTTGTGTTTTCTTGATTTAGTCATTTTTATTTGCCTCCCCGTCAACCTTTTATTTTAAGAGTTTGAGGCATTAGTGTACTATGATGGAAAATTGATATACGTACATATGTGTTGTGTTATTATTATAAAGATATGTTTAGACATATAGGATCTGTTGATGACCAGCTCGTTGAGTAGGTTGATGAGCAGTCGGAAGTTGGACAACATCATCACGAAAAGCATGAGGCATATGTAGTTATATATTAACTGATAATATGTGTTCTCATCATAATATATTAATGAACATCATACAATAGTGCATATTTATATATAGTCCATATGTTTATCTGTAATTATATATTTAAAGTATTACAATAGGGTTTGGTTCGGGTTTAGATACTTTGAGCATGAATGAGTGTTCTTCTGATGAATCAAAGGTTAGATTTGTATTCAGAAGGCCGATTAGAGTCGGGACACATGATTGGTTTGGATATTCATTGGTTGAATTAGAAGTTTAATAGTTTTGAGAATAAAATTAGAGTTTTAAATAGTTTTGTAAATTCTGAAAAGTTTTGGCCTAGATTTGTAAATTCTGAATTTTGGAATATATTTTTGAAATTTTGAAAGGTTGAGGTATGGAATTGTAATTTTGGAAAACTAGGGACTATTTTGTAATTTTGAGGAATTAGGCTAATTCGCGATTGCTGAGAGTTCGGACTATAATTTGGGGATTATGACTTGTGGATGTCCAGTCAGTAACCCCAGCAGTCTTTGGGGATTGTTTTGTAATTTATCATGTCTTGGGGACTAACACATAATTTTACACTGGTCGGGGATCAAACTGTAATTTTACGTATATGGTATGTTTTGGGTCGAGGATGATGGATTCACTCCCGACGTATATTTTCAGTGACTTAAGGGTCAGCATCTGCATTTGCATACATGCATTGGTACAACAACATCACCACATATTGATATTTGCTATGTCTGTATTTGTACAGCTCAGTCTGCCTGCCAGCAGGAGCAGCCACCTGCGAGCTGTATTTCACTGGATCCACGGCTTTGGATACCAGGTGAGTGAAATAGCAGCTTCAGACACATAGGTTGTGTCTTCAAAATTAAGTATACTATTTTTGATATGTCGGGCTTGACATGAAATATGGACTAGTAAGTATTGGGTTAATTAATAATATGGGTATGTGATTATTAATAACCAATGTTTTGATATGGAAAATCTAAAGTATATATGGGTATATATATACAAGAGTATATCTGGCCAGATATACTGGCCAGATATGCGCATTTATTGAGAAGTTAGGTGGCAGAGTACACACTGCTATTTCTTTGATATGGTCCCGTATTATGAAATCACAAGTATATGTATATATTGCACGAGCACATGTTGTATGATATGAATACGAATGTTTTCGTAAAACGATTTTCAGCAAATGTATTATGTATATAGTGTGTATACTATATAGTATCCATATATGTGTGTGGTATTTTACCAAAGACCATCATGTCTGATAGACGACCTCAGTTCACTTCGCAGTTTTGGCATAAGTTGAAAGAAGAGTTAGGTACTCAATTGGATTTTAGTACCGCTTTTCACCCGCAGACTGATGGTCAGTCCGAGCGCACGATTCAGACCTTAGAGGATATGTTGAGAGCGTGTATTGTGGATTTTGTAGGCAGTTGGGATTCTCATTTACCTCTAGTGGAGTTTGCATACAACAACTCGTACCATTCAAGTATTGAAATGGCACCATACGAGGCGTTGTATGGCCGGAAGTGTAGATCTCCACTGTGTTGGGCCAAATTCGGTGAGAGGGAGCCATTGGGGCCTTATCTTATCTTGGAGACTACTGAGAAAGTCAGGTTGATCCAGCAGAGGATCCAGACTGCTCATAGTCGTTAGAAGAGTTATGCTGATCCAAAGCGTAAACATTTGGAGTTTGTAGTCGGTGACCATGTATTTCTCAAAGTATCGCCAGTGAAGGGTGTTATGAGATTTGGGAAGAAGGAAAAGTTGAGACCGAGATACATTGATCCATTTGAGGTCATCGGTCGAGTTGGGGTTGTGGCGTATGAGTTGGCACTTTCGCCCCAATTTTCTTTTGTTCTTCCGGTGTTCCACGTATCGATTTTACAGAAGTATGTCTCTGATCCATCGCATGTTCTGGCACCACAGTCAGTCGAGGTTAGACCCGACTTGTCTTATGATGAGACTCTATTCCGGATTGTTGACCGACAGGTCAAGAGACTCCGAAACAAAGAGATTGTTTCGGTGAAGGTAATTTGGAGACACCATTCTGTAGAGGAGGCTACTTGGGAGGCCGAGGAAGAGATGTGGCGTAGATATCCACACCTTTTTGGCTCTGCAGATTCATAGGTTGGTACCTTCTGTCTCTATCTTTGTTCATGGATTATTGCATAATTTGATCATGTTGCGTATTGGGATCGAGTGAGTTAGATACTCGATAGTGTGACCATGAAATCTTGAAGTTGGGATTATTTTTGGGTCTTTAGACTCAGTGTCTGTTGAGGGGGACTACTGAGTTGGTTTTCTTTTAAAGGTCTAAATTCGTTTGTCTAGAGTAGTAGTGCACCCTGATACCAAATGTGGTATTAGTGCAGTTATCTCTGACTTAGTGCTTGGAAATTCGGGGACGAATTTCATTTGAGGGGGTAGTATGTAATATCCCGCCCTTTTTGAATAGAAATACTGTAGATTTCTACCTAAGTTCGATTTGATCTTGAGGATAATCGGACGTATTTTTAGGGATTAGGTGTCATCGAATGTCGAGGGAGGTCCAATGCTCGTTGGGAAATATGATATGTCGAGTATGTGATTTGAGAGTGGATAACGTGTGTATGACGTACATTGTCTAGTGAGGAAGATGTAAGTTATTTGGAAAATAGCATGGCGTACGTTATAGAGATACGACGTACGTTATCTGGAGATTCGAGGATGATTGACATACGTTGCCTTGTGTATGAAGTACATTGGGTTGTGTTTCTTCGAATCCGTGGCTACTAGATGCTTCACGACGTACGTTGTGAGGTATAACATACGTTGTGCACATCACAACATACGTTGTCATTGAGTATCACATACGTTGCCTTTACGTTGTCATTGAGTATGACGTACGTTGCCTTTGAAAATGTCAAAACGGTGCGTTTTGATCTGCATCTCTTAAAACGTCTGTAACTTGACATTTTCTGTCATTTTTCACTTACAATCTCTCCAAATCGCCCTGAAACGCTCTCATCTTGGTTCCCCAGCATTCCCAATCCATTTATGAGGTAAGATCAACATCATTTCTTCATTTATAACTCATTTTCATGCATTGATTCATGAAAATGCATTTTGTCCGAATTTGAAATGAGTTTCAATTTTCGGATGACTTGTGATGAATGGATGTTAAAGGATGTTAGAATATGTTAGAGGGGACTTGTATGAACTTGATTCAAGCTTTGAATCGAGTGATTTGATGAGTTTTTGGTGAACCTAGGATTTGGTTCAGGTTTTGATGATTTGAGCATGAATGGGTGTTTTTCTATTGAATCAGAGGTTAGATTCATGTTCAGGATGTCGATTAGAGTCAGGATATGTGATTGGTTTGGAGATTCATCGGTTGAATCGAAAGTTTAGTAGTTTTGAGAATAAAACTAGAGTTTTTCTTAGTTTTGTAAATCTGAAAAGTTTTCGCCTAGATTTGTAAATTCTAAATTTTGGAATATAGATTTGAAATTTGGAAAGGTTGAGGTATAGAATTGTAATTTTGAAAAACTTGAAACTATTTTTGTAATTTTGAGGAATTAGGCTAATTCGCGATTTCTAAGAGTTCGGGCTAGAATTTGGGAATTCTGACTTATCGATGTCCAGTCAGTAAACCCAACAGTCTTTGGGGACTGTTTTGTAATTTGTTGAGTCTCAGGGACTAAAACATAATTCTACACTGGTCAGGGACAAAACTATAATTTTACATATATGGCATATTTTGGGTCGAGGATGATGGATTCACTCCCGACGTATATTTTCAGTGACTTGAGGGTCAGCATCTGCATTTGCATACATGCATTGGTACAACCACAACACCACATATTGATATTTGCTATGTCTGTATCTGTACAGCTCAGTGTGCCTGCCAGCAGGAGCAACCACCCGCGAGCAGTATTTGACTAGATCCACAACTTTAGATACCAGGTGAGTGAAATAGTAGCTTCAGACACATAGGTTGTGTCTTCAAAATTAAGTATGCTATTTTTGATATGTCGGGCTTGACATGAAATATGGACTAGTAAGTATTGGGTTAATTAATAATCTGGGTATGTGATTATTAATAACCAATGTTTTGATATGGAAAATCTAAAGTATATATGGGTATATATATACAAGAGTATTTTGTAAATGGGGTAATAAAGGAACATATGTTGCATGATTGTATGTGAAATATTGTGTATCACACAGAATGTGGGGGCACCATAATACGGAGTATGTAGTATTTGGTATACCATTGTATGTTACCACCCTACTACGGAGTATGTAGCCTTTGGTATACCATTGTATGTTATCACCCTACTATAGAGTATGTAGTCTTTGGTATACCATTGTATGTTTATGGCCCTAGTCACCAGGTTTTGGGGTGACCGTATATCTGGCCAGATATGCGCATTTATTGAGAAGTTAGGTGGCGGAGTACACACTGCTATTTCTTTGATATGGTCCCGTATTATGAAATCACAAGTATATGTATATATTGCACGAGTGCATGTTGTATGATATGAATACGAATGTTTTGGTAAAACGATTTTCAGCAAATGTATTATGTATATAGTGTGTATACTATATAGTATCCATATATGTGTGTGGTATTTTGAAAAAGGATTTCAAACCAGTCTTTGTGAGGCACGTATGAGGCATTCTGACATGTTGTTTCCTCACTAAGGAATCTTACCCCTTTCTCTTCTATTGTCCTTGTTAACCTTTGTTCGCAGGTGACATTTTGGACGTTCAGTATCTGATCCACCTGTCGGACCTAGTGAAACACTTTTGGCTTTTGTGAGTGCCCTCGTTCTGGACTCTGCTATGTCATAGAGCTCCACATTTGACTACTGTTGGGGTATTGGGCTACACTATAGTATTTTTTTTGGGATACTCTGGTGATTTTATATTTTCACTGATATTTTGATATATTTTATATATATATATATATCTATATTTATTGGTATTTATATATATATGATTTATTTCATTTGTAAATGTTTTTATAAATGTTTTAAAAAAGTGTATTTGGATAAGTTGGGTAGTATGTCTGATCACAGAGGCTTGTGTGGGATGGATCGGGCTCCCAAAGACGGTCCACCGGTCACATGCCCGATAATGGGTCGTGACATATCTACCCCAAGCAAACAACCTTGCTTGTTACAGATTTAACCCAAGTGTATAACAGATTTGAAGTTATCCCAAACCCAGAAATAGGATAGCAAATAAATAGCTCAAATGGGTTAGAAAGGTAGAAGTACGAGATAAAATGATTATCAATTCTTGGCAAGGGTATCTCTTGCTTCTATTCTGTGTGGGGGCGTCTATTTACAGCCACTCTTGAAGATATAGCGTTTGGACCCTCGAAGTAGCCGTTGTGAGAGGTTAAACATTTTGTTTTAAATGACGTCACCTTGTACAAGGTGCATTGTATCTCCTACAACGTGCATTGATCATATATCAATGTGAATTATGGCTTGTTCAACGTGTGTTGTTCTTTTTTCCGGAATATGCACAATTCACCAAATGAATTCTCAATACGACTTGTACCATCTGCAACGTGCGTTGTCGATTACGCTCAAGATTGCACCTTTAATCCATGTCAGCTTGTCAGAGAATATTCAAATTCAAATTTCGAGGAGCATCTTGGCTTTGTCCTCATCTGATCATCATATAACATGACTTGTACTCTTTGCAATGTGACTTGTATACTTGTGCAATCAATCTAGAAGGTATAACGTGACTTGTATCATGTACAATTTGCTTTGTATGTCATATAACGTGACTTGCATTCTTTGCAATGTGACTTGTATACTTGTGCAATCAATCCAGAAGGTTTAACGTGACTTGTATCATGTACAAATCATTTTGTATGATTTGGAATCCTTCTATTTTCTGAATGAGTCCCGTCAACGTGACTTGTATAATGTACAACGTGACTTGTGTTAACCCATAATTTCTTGGATATGATCAAAGTGACTTGTATCATGTACAAGTCGATTTTTATCCATATTTCAAGAAGTCTGCAACTTAGCACATTTTTCATTGATGTTTTTCAATCAATCATCATCATCAAAACCGAAGTCAACAGTTGCTAGTGAGTTTTAGAATTTAGTGTTGGTTTTATTTTTTTGGCCTGAAAACAAGTGTGAAGAAGGTTTCTTGTGAGCTTAGAAAACAATAGATTGTAACGGTTTCCCTCCACTCGAAAATGAGGAAAATTTATTGGATTCAAATTCTCTAGCGAGCTAGAGGAGAGGACATAGGTCAAGGTAGAATAAACCACTACACATCGAGGTTTTGTTTCTTTATCCCTCACTCAATTTATTTTCAGTTTGTGTGACTGTGTTTTGGATTGAGTTACTGCTTTGTTTTACAAAATATTTGAAAAAAAAGGCTTTGAAAGGTTTAATTTTTTAGCAAGAAATCCAATTCAACCCCTTATTGGATCTCCATATTGGGATTACAATTGGTACCAGAGCTAAGTGCTTAATATTTAAGGTGTAAATCGCCTTAAGTGTAAGATCCAAAATGGCATTCTTGGAAGACATGTCAAAATATGAAGATTTGTCTATTAGTAGAGCTCATTTCTTTGATGGCAACAAATATGTTTATTGCAAGACAATAATGATGGTCTTTCTCAAGTAGAAACTGGTCCATATGTTCCAAACAAGATAGTGGATGGATTTGAATCTCTTAAGCCAAAGGCAGAATGGACAGATTATGAAAAGAAAATAGTGTGTTACAACAATAAGACAATGAGCATCTTATTTTGTGCCTTAGCAAGACACTATTTAACAAGGCCGAACAATGCTCCATTGTTCATGAGATATGGAGGACTCTAGAGATCACCTATGAGGGCACTTCACTAGTCAAAGAGAACAAAGTGTTATTTCTTGTTCACAAGTATGAATTATTCAAGATGAAAGAAGGAGAGAGCATTCAAGAGATGTTTGACAGATTTAATGACATCTGGAATGGTCTAAAAGCTCTTTCAAAGACATATTCCAACTCTAAACTTGTAAGGAAGATTCTTAGAGCCCTGCCAAAATCTTAGACTTCAAAGAAAGATGCAATTTTGGAAGCAGAGGATCTTAATACTCTACCTTTGGAAGAATTACTTAGGTCATTGCTTACCTATGAAATGGGATTGCATGAAGATGATGAAGAAGGATCAAAGAAGAGGAATGACTTTAAAATCTAAAGTTGATGATGAAACTGAAGAAGAAGATGAAGACAATGATGGCGAGGAAATAGCTATGTATGCTAAAAGATTCAAGAAACTTATGAGAAAGAAGAAGCCTTGGAAGAAGAACAAGGAGTGAGTCTCAAAAGAAGAACCTACGAGAGAATTCAAGAAGGATAGTTCCATCATTTTCTACAAATGTAAAAGCCAGACCATATGAAGCAATTAATGTCCTCTTACAAAGAAATGCTCCAAGTTTTCAAAGAAAAAGAAAGAAAAGGCAACGGAGGCAATATGAACTGACAGTGATGACATCAACTTTGAAGACGATGAAGAAGTAGCAAAACGGAAAATTTGTATCTAATGGCAAGAGAAGATGAATCCTCAAGTGAAAGTGAAGATGAGGTAATCAAAAACTTCACTCTTGATGAATTACATGATGCATTCAATGAACTACATGATGAATTTCAAAAACAAGGTGCCAAATATGTTGCATTAAAGAAAATCTATAATGATCTTGGTGTGAAATTGAATGCTTTAAGTAAAGAGAAAATGGATTTGTATGGAGAACTTGTTTTTAAAGAAAGAGGTTGGAAATTTTTCTAACATTACCTACAAGATTACAAGTGGAAAAGAGAACCTTGAGAAACATTTGGGATCTCAAAGACAATCTCTGTCCAAAAATGCCTTAAGCTACAAATATTTTACACCCAAAAAGTCTTTTAAAACTATTTTCGTTAAACAAAGCCCCTTAGTAGACAATGCATGCTCATACTGTGGTGTTGATGGACACTTTGCTTATTCTTGCAAAATGAGACAAGCTAGAAAGGTTGCGACTAAGAAGATTTGGGTTCCAAAAGGAACAATCCTTCCTAACATAGTTGAAACTAACCTACAAGGACCCACGAAAGTTTGGGTACCAATTTTAAAAGCTTGATATGTCATTGTAGGTGTGTTTGAGAGCAAGAGCAAAGATAAATGCATGGTACTTTGACAATGGCTGCTCTCACTACATTACTGGGGATAAAGGAATGTTTTCTCCACTAAATCCTAAAAATGGAGGCTATGTGACCTTTAGGGATAATGCCAGAGGTGAGATTGTTGGAGAAGATAAATTTGGTAAGTCTCCTAATCCCATTATTGACAATGTGTTACTTGTTGATGGGTTAAAACACAATCTCCTTAGCATTACTAAATTTTGTGATGGGGATTGCAAAGTTGTATTTGAACGTAACAAATGCATTGTTCATGATATTGCTGGTAACATTTTATTTAATGGTTTGACGTAAAATAACATTTATGTGGTTGACTTGCTTGATTCCAACTCCTTTAATGAAACTTGCATCTCGGTTATGAGCAATGATGCTTGGATTTGGCATAGAAGGTTAGGACATGCTAGCATGCATAAAATTTAAAAAATCTTTAAAAAAATTAGTAAAAGGTTTGCCTAAATTCAGATTTGAAAAAGATTTAGTGTGTGATGCATGTGTTAAAGGACAGCCTACAAAATAATCCTTTCAAAGCAAAAATATGATTTCTACCACAAGACCATTGGAATTATTGCATATGGATTTATTTGGTCATACTACTACATTGAGTCTTGGTGGCAAAACATATTGTTTTGTGTTTGTTGATGATTTTTCCAGATTCTCATGGATGTTCTTTCTTGTACATAAAAATGAAGCTTTTCATGCATTTGCATCTTATAGCAAAAGAGTCCAAAATAAAAAGTTATACACTATTACTTCTATTAGAAGTGATAGAGGTGGATAATTCTCATGTGAGCCATTTGAATCCTATTATGAGGAGCATGGAATATTGTACAACTTTTCTGCTCCAAGGACACCTAAACAAAATGGAGTTGTTGAGAGGAAAAATATGACTTTGCAAGAAATGGCAAGGACAATGTTAAATGAGAATAATTTACGAAAGTAATTTTGGGCTGAGGCTATGAATACAACATGCTATGTCATTAATAGGGCTTGTGTACGATCCATACTCAAGAAAACACCTTATGAGTTGTGGGAAAATAGAAAACCTAACATTTCCTACTTTCATGTTTTTGGTTTCAAATGCTTTGTTCATAACATTGAGAAAGATACCTTAGGAAAATTTGATGTTAAATCAAATGAGGATATTTTCCTTGGTGATTCTTCTATAAGTAAGGCTTATAGAGTTTACAACAAGAGGCTTGAAAAGGTTGAGGAATCAATTCATGTGATTTTTGATGAAACTAATCATTTTGTGCTAAGTGTGGATGATGTTGATTGCAATCAAGGCTTGATGAAGAAAATGAAGTATATGGACATCAATTATAAAGGAAATGATTTATTTCAGCAACCTCAAGATGAATCCAAGAATATAAAGCATAAGGAATTGCCAAAGGAATAAAGATGTGCAAAGAATCACCCAAAGGAACAAATCATTAAAGAAAAGTCCAGGGTGTGTGTACTAGATCTTCACTTCAAAATACATCAAATTTTACATTTATCTCTTAAGTAGTTCCAAAGAAAGTGAATGATGCTTTGAAAGACGAATATTGGATTCATTACATGCAAGAAGAACTAAGTCAATTCACAAGGAATGAAGTGTGGAGTTTAGTCCCTAAACTGGATGGAGCAATGGTTATTGGCACCAAATGGATGTTTAGAAACAAATAAGATGAAGATGGGAAAGGTAATGAAGAACAAATCTAGACTGGTTACATAAGGATATCTACAAGAAGAAGGCATTGATTTTGAAGAATCTTTTGCTCCAGTAGCTAGACTTGAAGTTATTAGATTTTTATGTGCATATACATGCTTTAAGAACTTCAAGACATTCCAAATGGATGTGAAAAATGCTTTCTTGAATGGATACATCAAGGAGGAAGTCTATGTGAAACAACCACCCAGATTTGAGGACCCTCACCATCCAAACCATCTCTTCAAGTTAAGAAAGGTTCTTTATGTTTAAGGCAAGCTCCTAGAGCTTGGTATGAAAGACTGAGCTAGTTTCTCTTGGAGAGTGATTTTACTAGAGGTAAAGTGAATAATACTCTTTTCATTAAGCATAAAAATGATGATTTAGTTTTTGTGCAAATTTATGTAGATGATATTATATTTGGTGCTACTGACATATCTTTGTGTGATGACTTTTCTAAGTTGATGCCAAAAGAATTTGAGATGAGCATGATGGGAGAGCTTAGCCACTTTCTCAGATTGCAAATTAAGTAAACAAAGTATGGCATCATAATCAACAAAAGCAAATACATCAGTGATATGTTGAAAAATTGTGGGAGGTAGACTGCAAAATTTGCTTCAACTCCAATGAGTACTACAACAAAGCTTACCAAATATGAACATAGAAAATGAGTAGATGAAAAGCTATATAGAGGTATGATTAAATATCTCCTTTACTTTACTACCAGTAGATCAGATATTATGTTTAGTGTTTGTCTTTGTGCATGTTTTTCAGTCTTGTCCAAAAGAATCTCACTTGAATGCTATAAAAAGAATTTTCAGATATTTGATAGGTACTAAGAATGTTGGATTATGGTATCCTAAACATGATGGCTTTGATTTAGCTGGATATAGTGATGTTGATCATGCTGGAAACCGACTAGATTGGAAAAGCACATTGAGTAATTGCCAATTCTTAGGAAATGTAATTGTTTATTGGTTTTCAAAGAAACAAAATTGTATTATTTGTCCTCTACTGAATTAGAATATCTAGTAGTTGGTAGCTATGTTGCACAAATTTTGTTGAATAAACAACAACTTTGGATTTTCAAATAAAGTTTTGAAAAGTTCCTATCAAATGTGACAACACAAGTGTAATCAACATTTCTACAAATCCCTTTCAACACTCAAGAACAAAGCACATTGATATAAAACATCATTTTATTCGTGATCATATTCTCAACAGAGATATTGAACTTGAATTTCTTTCTACAATATATCAGCTTGCTGATATTTTGACAAAATCCCTTGATGAAAAGAATTTTGTTTGAATTCATAGTTGCATTGGTATGTATGACGTGAATGAGTTTTGATTGATTACTTGTTTATTATTCTATGTTCATTTGCACTCATGCATACGTATACATTAAATTGATCTGAGCCAAATAAAATCACTGAGGTTGGAAGGACTGGAATTCTGAAATTGGTGTTTGGAATGATACTGTGCATGTTGGATCTAATCGTGTGCCCGTAAATGGTTATCTGATGGTTATGGATTTAACAGTTTTGGATGCTAAGCGCATTACAAAGGTATTACTGCTTAAAGCGTCATGTGCTTTCAGTGAAGAATCTCTAGATTTTTATTGTACTTGTACTTGGTATGTTGTACGTGTAGTAAAAAATGTAATTATTTTTGGGTATCAGGTACGATGGTTTTGTGCGCTTAGTATGAGGTTCTGTGAGCATTGTATTTGAGGCAGAGGCACTGGGTTGAGAAGAGTTGGTAGTACGTGCGTGGAAGGATGTAGCACGTACGTGGAACCATATTTGAAGTGTCACGTTGAATGACCAACGCGCATTATATCCAAAAGGAATAGTGGAACTATGCGCGTAATACTGATAACATGTACGTAGATGCCATTTTGTGTCTTCTGTAAACGTAGAACAGGGTACTACGAACATAGAACCTTAACCCTATTTGAAACAGAATCAAACAAAATTCATTCAAACCTTGTTTGTTTGCGTAGTATGTTGTTCCAAGTATGTAAGTCTTCACCGACCCATCATAGACGTACGTGGAAAACATATTGTGCTCGTAGATTGTTTCTACCTGCTTAAAAACATAACATCATAATTTCCCTCTCATTTCTCAAATCAAAGATTCTAAACCTAAAATTCACTCCCGCTCAGATTTTCCCTAAAATTTCAACCTCACTCTCTCTCTCTAAAACAATCCAATCACTTTCAAACACTCTCAACCTCATTCTCTGTTAGATTTCTCAAATTTCACAAAACCCTAATGCACTTACTACCCCTCAACCTCACATAGTATTCCTGTTCTAATGGCTCCAAAGAAGCATAAAGAGATTCACACGAAAATGGCTTATGACAAGCATGCTCTAGAGCGAGGATAATCCTTTAGAGGTATTAAGAGACCAAGAAGTACACAAGAGAAGCAAGATTTTACACGACAAGGCATCTTTATGTCGCATCCTTCTAAGTAATTAAAGAAGAAGAAGGTGTAGTCATTTAGGAGGAATTTAACTCAATGAAGTTTGTGGACATTTAAGCTTCTATATTATACAATCATCTAGCAAGGGTAAAGTTTTCTGACTCATGGCTCTTTGATTATTGTTCCTTAAATGAAAGAGGTTTAGAGATTGAGAAAGACTTCAGTAAATTTGGGATTCAAAACTTCTGTGCAGTGGGAGATGACTATTATCCACTGCTTGGTTGTGGCAAAACAGAAATGAAGATGATCCTCTTAGCTTTGGCAACATAGGTGTAAGTAGTAGAGTAAAATCCTCATTAATGAAGACTTATTGCACAACTCGTTTGGCCTATCTAAGAGTGGATGTGTAGTAAGGAAAGAGAAGGGTGTGAAGGACTTCCTTAATGAATTCAGGAACCAAATTGGAGTTAATGTGGATGAAGTTAAGAAATTCAGGCTTGAAAGGGCTGGAATAGTGAAAGTTAATGCGAAGCTTCGTGATCAAAACGATTTTGGAGTGAAGTGGAAGATGTTTTAGTAGCTTTCACAAAGATCTTCCAGCCGAAGTATCATACACAGTCACCTCTCACCAATCAAGACGTGATAATGATGTATCTATTGATGAATGAAAGGGCATTAAATTTCAATGATCTTGTGGTTGATTGGATTTTGGACTAAGTAAAGAACTTCAACCTACCTACTTTTAAGATCAAGGACAAGCAGAGGAAGGAAATCATATCATTTGCCAGCCATCTCAAATGGATCTTCTAGCATTTTGATGTGATCTTTGAAGGGTATGAGTTGGTCTAAGCGTTGGATAGCAGAAACAGCTGCACTAAAACTCTTCGAAGGATGAAGTTATTCAGAACTATGGAAAAAGGCTACGTATTTCAGCCTTATCTGCGATAAACCAACGTGATGTATCATAAAAGATACATGAAGCATATGCCCAAGAAGCATGATATGATTTTTGTGAGAAGGAAGAGAGAACTAAAAACAGCAGAAGTTAAAGAAGAGGAAATGGAATAAGAGAAAGTAGTTGAAGAGGAAGAGAATGTGGCTAGTGAAACTGATGTTGAAAGGGGACCAAGAATGAGCAGAGTTAAGAGGCATAAATTTGACAGATTGAGGAAAGAATTTGAGTATAAGGCTACCACAAATTCCAATTATGAAGTTGTCATCAACATGCTGCAAGAGAATCTCTGAATAGTGGAGAATTTAAGAGGAGAAAATTGGCAATTAGGAAATTAACCTCCTCATCCAAGCCCTCCAACAGTGGTAGTAACTCCTCTAAGTCCTCCTAGCTCTCCATCAAATGGTGGTGTTCCTACTAGTGTAATTGATGTCATTGAAGAACCAGTTGAAGCTGCATCAGTTGACGAACTAGTAAATGAGCCAATTGATCTAAATGCAAAGCCTGATCTATTGGGTGCAGTATCTCAACGGATTACTGAGTTGGTTGAAGAAGTTATTCAGAGTGTTTCTACAAGAATAATCGAAGATAATGCTGATAAAGTAGTGAATGAACTAGTAGATTCAATTATGGAAGAAGCACAAACTGAGGTAGAGCAGATTGGTGAAACAGAAATCATTGCTGAGGAAGTACAAAATGTAGAGGAAGAGCAAGTTCCAATTGAGGAACAATAGCATGAAGAGCATGTTTCAGTTGAGGAACCAAGATCTGAGACTGAGGTTCCAGTTAATGAGCCAACTAAACAAAATTCCAATAAGGATAGAACTAGAGCTTCCTCATCCTCTTGATTATCAAAAGCCTATCATGATCTGGAAAGGATAAAGAAAATGAGGGAAGATTTCCTAAAAGATCTCATGAAATAAGGCTTTAAGAAAACCGACAATTCTGAGTCTAAAAATGAATCCAGTGAATCAACTGACTTAGAACCAGAATTTCCTAGAGTCGATTCTCTACCTTAACCAGACTCAGAACCAGAACCCAGAATCACTCTAGCTAATCTTTCTCAAGATCGAATTCATCAATAGTGAATCAAGGCATTAGAGGAATTATTGGCCCATGAGCAGGCTATTCTTGATAGCATGAAGAACTCTTCTGAAATTATTGAAATTTTTGATGATGAAGAGGAATCAGAAGACGTTCTTCAATAGATTTTTCTACTGAGACAAGGTATAAGAGAAATTATGGACAAAATGTGTCAAATAACAGCTTATCAGATGGGGATATACCTTGATCTAGAATTGTTGGCAGTACCAGAGATAGCAGAATAATCTACTTCGGATCCAAAACCTTTGAATGCATCATAGTGTATCCATAGCATATGATCCATATTTCATTGCATCTTTATTTTTCTATCTGATGATTTCTCAATGAATGTATGTTCTATTTAATGAAATTGACTTTTATTCAGATCATTATTTAGATTTTTGTTGTGACTCCTTTATGCTCTAATTTATTTCTTGTTCCAATATTTGTATCTTTTTTATTTTGACAAAAAGAGGGAGAAATTGTGCAGAGTTTATTGAATTCCCATTCCTCTGATATTTAAATAGCTCTCATATCATATGTATTTAAAATTTTTAGTACCATGTTAAAGACTAACATATGGACAAGGCTTAACAACCTTTATCAAGATCTTCAAATTTTTGTCTAAGTGTTTAAAATAGGTGCATTGATTGAAGGGGAGTGCAAACTCTTTCAATGTTTTGTCATCAAAAAAAAGGTGGAGATTGTTGAACCAAGTTTTGGTTAACATAAGAATTCCTTGTAAGTTTTGATGATTTAGACAAAATACTTGAAACAATTAAGTTATGCACGTAGCATACCCTCTAAGCACATTGAAGGATGATCTAAGCGCATAGCAAAATGATTTGTGCACATTAATCAAGCAGAGTAATTTTGAGTTTTCCAGAAATCAACATTATAAGCATTGAAGAGCATACAACATACGTGTAACCAATGCAATACGCGTATTACACTATGTTGTGTGTATGGGCGTGGTTGTATTCATAAGAAAAAATGGTTCAGATATATGTTGTGCGCATCATACTTAGTATATTGAAGGTAGTAGAGATGTATCTCTCACTGATCTTAAGGTTGCATCATACTATGCACACGGACGAATTTTCTAAGCGAGACAAAGAAGAGTAACATTTTACACTGATCTATGCGCATGGAAGAAGAGCAATTCCATCTTTGTTGTTCTATGCTACGCACGTGGTAGAAAAATCTACGCACGTAGACGTGGGTGACATCGGATCTGAGATGAAGACAAATTATGTTAGAGATGTCAGAATTTGAAAAAGGAATATTATCTGAAACATTCAAGTGAGGTCAGAAGATTGTGTACTACGCACATAAAACAAAGGCTACGCACCTAGACGATTATGAGTTGGACTATCAGAAAAATTTGAGATGCTCCTCAGGAATTTAAATTTGAATTTCTCTTACACAAACACGTAAAGAATCAAAGATCTAATTTTTTAAAAACGTCAACTCATGTAGAAGGTTGTGCTATGCGCACAAGATAGTTGATGAACGCATGCAGAAGACATGTTGTGCACGTAGTAGCCACTTTGTATAAACATAATTCAGGCTGTGGCTATTGGACTACTATACACACGAAAGAGAATTAACTACGTGTAATACTCCAATCAAATCATGTAATACACACTTAGTACGTAGCAAGATACTACGCATTTAGTTTGTAGCAAGAGCTGGCTTCATTAAATTCAACACTTTCCTATTCTCTCTCAACAACTACAGTGAAAATTGCAATGGCTATTTTTGGAGCATGCCTATAAATAATCCCTTTTGAAGAGAGAGAAAGTAATGAACATTATTAAGAGAGTTCTCAAGCTTTGTTGCTTTAATTCTCAAGTTACTCCTTATTCTTGTTCTACTCATTTCTTATACCAACTAAGGTTCTATTTGCATTTCAATCACTGGTTTGGTGTGAGATACTAATTATAACTTTGGATATCCACTTGTTATCAAGCTTTGGTGTTAAATCTTGATGGTTCTATAGGTTTATTTTTTGAAGCCTTGAAAAACAAGAGTCATTACTAGTGAGCCTTAGAAACTAGAGTTGGTTTTCTTGTTTTAGCCTAAAAACAAGTGTGTAGAAGGTTTCTTATGAGGCTAGAAAAGAAGAGATTGTAACAATTTCCTTCCTTCTGGAAGTGAGGAAGATTAAGTGGGTTCAAATTCTCTAGCGAGCTAGACAAGTGGGCGTAGGTCAAGGAGGATAGAACCACTATACATCGAGGCTTTGTTTCTCTATCCTTTACTCTCTTTATTTTCATTTTGTGACTGTGTTTTGGATTGAGCTACTGCTGTATTTTACAAAATATTGAAAAAAGGTTTCAAAAGTTTAATTTTTTAGCAAGAAATCCAATTCACCCCTCTCTTAGATTTCTATATTGGGATTACATGAATCACCTGAGAAATATAAATAAAAAAATAGACAAAAAATAAATTGGGTATGAACCCAGTGAGGGATAACACTCTAGAGCGGCTCTGGGTCTCACGTAAACCATTTTGAAAATAGTTCAAAAATGCCACATGCAGGTATATATATATATACACACACACACACACTACTGAAATCCATTTCGAAAATGTTCTCAAACAACACAAACAACATACAAGCAAGCACTATTGTAATACTACCATAGACAAATACATATTATCGGTGGATGTGGGACCAAAAACAAAGATGTGCATGTAGCACCCGGTGAGGATGAGTTCGACTATCAGGCAAATCTAAGATGCTCCTCAAGAATTTAAATTTGAATATTCTCTAACAAAGTCACTTGAAGAATCAAAGATCTTATTTTTAAAAATGTCAACGCATGCGGAAGTTTGTGTTAGGCACACAAGATTGTTGATACACGCATGTGGAAGACATGTTGTGCATATGGAAGCCACCTGGTATCAAATTAATTCAAGTAGTGGCTACTGGACTCCATACTATGCACACAGAAGAGAATTGACTGCCCATAATACTCTGATGGAATCATGTACTACGCACGTAGCAAAAGTTGACATCATTAAATTCAACACTTTGCTATTCTCTCTCAACGACAACATTGAAAATTGCAATGGCTATTTTTGGGAGTATACCTATATATATATATACACACACACACACACACACATGCTATATAGGTAATAGCTTTCTAAAAACCATTTTAAAAACGTTCGCAAATAAGATAAACAACATACATTCAAACTCAATTGTAATACTACCATAGACAAAAACATATTATCAGTGGATATGGGACCAAAAAAAAAGATGTACATGTAGCACCAAAAATAAAGATGATTTGGTCTATGCCAACACCTGAGTACAATATGTATGTCTGGTCGGACATACGGCCACAAAATTACCCTGGTAACTAGGGTCTTGACAGTGCATTGGTATACCAAAGGCTACGTTTACCGTCGTAGCGTAAGTGTCCCATATCAAAAAACATAAATAGTAATATCGTTTCAGAAACACACATGCAAATAAGAATCGAAATCAGAGAGGAATATATATATATATATATATATATATATTCAAAATGAAAAACAGAGGACTTAGTCATTCCACTAATTAACCAATTTCAGATTATATGTCCAACATGTCAAAAACAAATAGGATTTTGAATACACAACCTATGTGTCTGACGTTGCCAACCACTCACCTAAATGTCCAAGCAATATCGGTCAGGACCACTATCTGGTGTCTGATCACGCTGATAGGAACAGGAAGCTGGAATAATAGTATCAGAAACAAATCAATGTGGGAAACTAATACTGTGGTTGTACCAAAATGCATATGCATGCATATGTAAACTCAGACCCCCAAACAATGCCTAAAAACCCTAACAATCCAAAATTACCATTCGATGCAAAATTACACTTTGGTTCTCGAACTTTGGGAAATTACCAACTAGTCCAAAAAATTTAATTTTGTAAAATAATCCTTAACACCCCAAAATCATATATTGGTCCTCAAAATTCTCAAAGTATCCCAATTATCCCTCAAATTAATTCAAAATTTAATTCTAAACCCCAAGTGTAAAATATTACTTTTAGTCCTCAAGTGGCAAATTACCTAATTAGTCATTAAATCTGATTCAATCGACAAAAATCGATTCCAATCATCCACATTGGTTAATCTCAACCTCCTAAGCATTAATCCATCCTCCTTTTCAACAATCAAACTCAAAATCTCCAAGATATTTCAATTTAAAATTCAAATTAATAGGGACCCAAGAACAAGCAACCTCAAATCTTCTAAATCCACATAGATTCATGTTAATCTAAGTTCCTCATACCTAGATATATCAAAAACAAACTCAATATAACAAAAAATCCATCCAAACTCGGCCAAAACCATCACCCTTACCCAATAACATACCCATTTCATCCAAAAGGTTAAATCATGTTCCTGTAGGTTCATACCAACTTAATCTAACATTCCTTAGCTTCCAATTACTGAAAATCAACCGAAAATCCAAACTCTAGAGCATTCTCATTCTAGAACGTGATTCAAGAAATCAAAGCATAAAATGAAACAAATATGGTGAATAAATGTTGATCTTACCTCAAAAATGGTTGAGAGATGTTGGAGGAATAAAAAGGGAAAGATCTTAGTGAATTTATGTGAGAAATGGAGAAGAAATGGAATGAAGAATGAAGGAGGGTCGGATGAGGGTTTTATAAACAAACCTAGACTAGACACGAGCGGAGACATGTGCGTGTCTCTACCCGTGTAGTGCCCAGTAAATGAATTCATGGAAGACACGAGCATTCAACCAAACACACGGACAAACTTCCACAGGACACGCACACGAACCCCGTGACCATGTGTCGAGCAAAGCAAGACATGGTCAAAGAGTGAAAGACATGATCAAAATGCTTCATCCGTGTACTTGTCCATGTGAGCCAAAAATCCAATTTTTCTCGTCCAAAAGCACCTTGCTCGATCGCACAACCATCCGACATGATCAAAGGGCCTTAAATCAATCTAAAATTGTAATATCCCGTACTTTCCAATTATGATCCCTATAGTTTTCGAATATGACATGGAGGACTTTTGGGAATACCAGTGGATGGTGTATGATGTTTATGATGAAATCATGTTAGGATGGATGTTTTTAAGTGTTAGAAATGACCCGGGATGAGTTCGGTAACAAGAGAAATCAAGAAAGGAGAAACAAGGCTTATAACATACGTAGTTATAGGAATAACGCACGTTAGGATAGCCTAACGTACGTAAGGAACTGTTTTTGCAGCATACCTGTTTTCAACGATTGACGTACGTGTGCTGGGTTTCCATGATGATTCACGTACGTGAGATGAGTGCGTCCAGAATTAATTTTGAGCCCCGATAACGTACGTGAGATGTCCATACACTTACGTGAGGGTACCCTAACGTACGTGAGACATGGATTGACGTACGTGAGGTGTGTTTTAAACGCCTTTAAAGCATCGAACAAACGCGATTTCTTCATTTTATACACTCTCAACTCACTCAAAACTCTCTCAAATAATCCAGAACTTCAGGGCTTGGTTCGTCCATCATCCATAACCATTTTAAGAGGTAAAATTACAACTCTTTCAAGGATTTAACATCTCTTTCATGCATGAATCCATCAAATCCGTTTTGACCAAATGGGTCTAGGGTTCAAATTTTTGGATGATTCTGAGTTAATGGATT
>CAODLS010918195.1:0-13023 GCA_948243855.1 Flueggea neowawraea | reverse complement strand
TATGACAACCAAGTTTGGAACTTGGTGGATCCACCTGATGGAGCCAAGGTCATTGATTGCAAATGAATATACAAGTTAAAAGTCGATGGGATCTTCAAAGCAAGACTTGTTGCAAAAATTTTTAGACAAACTCATGGTATTGACTATGATGAAACCTTTTCACCAGTCGTGATGCTTAAATCCATCAGGATTCTTCTTGCCATAGCTGCATATTATGACTATGAGACATGGCAAATGGATGTCAAAACTGCCTTCCTAAATGGAAATCTCCTCGAGGATGTGTACATGACACAACCTGATGGTTTTATTGATCCTAAGAATCCTAGCAAGGTATGCAAGCTTCAAAGATCCATTTATGGATTGAAGAAAGCATCCCGAAGTTAGAATCTTCATTTTGATGAAACAATCAAAGGGTTTGGATTCATCAAGAATGAAGATGAGCCTTGTGCATACAAGAAGGTTAGTGGGAGTGCAATAGTGTTCTTAGTACTGTATGTTGATGACATCTTAATCATTTGAAATGACATTTCAACCTTGCAGAGTGTCAAGATTTGGTTAGGAAAGTGTTTCGCAATGAAAGACTTAGGTGAAGCCTCATGTATTCTAGAGATACAAATCTATAGAGATATATCTAAGAGGCTAATTGGACTAAGTCAAAGTGTATGCATTGACAAAGTGCTAAAAAGGTTTAGTATGCTAAATTCCAAGAAAGGATTGATTCCCAGGGTTCTTGGAAAACTATTAAGCAATGCTGGTTATCCTGCAATGAGACAAGCCAGAGATTGCATGAGTAGGATTTCATATGCTTCTGCAATTGGATCTATCATGTATATCATACTTTGTACACGCCCCAATGTTGCATATGCTATAAGCATGACTAGTAGATTCCAGTCTGATCCAGGTGAAAGTCACTGGATCGCAGTCAAGAATATCCTTAAGTACTTGAGAAGAACTAAGGATGTTTTCTTGATTTGTGGAGGACAGGAAGGCGAACTAATCCTAAGTGGTTACACTGATGCTGAATTTCAGTCTAACCATGATCACAATCTGGTTATGTATTTTGTTTGAATGGAGCTGTAGTCAGTTGGAAAAGTTCCAAGCAAGGCACATTGGCTGAATCTATTACAAAGTCTAAGTATATAGTTGTGTTAGACACAACAAAGGAAGCTGTTTGGCTCAAGAAAGTTCATTGCTAGTTTGGATGTTGTCCCAAATATCGCAAACCTAGTAGATTTGTATCGTGATAACAGTAGGACTGTTGCTCAAGCCAATAAGCCCATATCACATAACCAAACACATACTTAGACGTTTTCACCTTATTCGAGAGATAATCAAAAAAAAAGAAGGAGACGTCAAGATATGCAAAGTTGAATTCAATGATAATGTGGTGGATCCTTTGAGAAAAGCTCTACCAGAACCGAAACATGAAAGACACGTTAAGTCTTTAGGTATTAGGTTTGTTCTTGATTGGGACTAGTTCAAGTGGGAGATTGTTAGAATTATGCACTAGCCCAATCATTGATGTACATTGTCATTCAATTATTTAATAAAGAAGCATTTCATTTCATATACTTGAAATATTGTATGTTTTATGAAGATAAAACCTCCATGAATAGTTTATTCTTCCTTGTATCATCAAGTACAACTTGATAGTAAAACCCTAAGGTAATAAGAATACTATTCTAAATGTCCCTAATCGATTGTCATCATAGGAATGATAACAAACCAAGGTTAGTATGTTGCTAAGTTGATAATCATGTTTTACTGATTATGGATATGGGATATCACTTAGAACATAGATATATGTTAGGGAATATGTATTGGACTGGCCCGCTATGAAAGCATTTCATGGATCTATGTCACAAGTAGCTTTCATACAGTGGTGATGTTTGAGTCCTCTGACTGAAACTCACTATCGACTCCTACATGAGGAATCGTATATTTTGACTTAGTTAAACGTTATCCATAATAGGGTAAAAATAAAGGCTATGATTGGATATGTCATGAATCTTGTAGAGGAATGATAGTGAGAGTGATGGATTTGTTCCTCTTATGAAGAATGATATCTTTAGGCCACTTGATGAGTATGATTGATGGAATGTATGCATGCTTGAATGAATTGATAAAGGGGTTTATCAATGTCATTTGTTATATCAATCTACTTGAGATCAATAAACATGTTAAGCAATATAAGGTTGACATGTGACCATGCTTTATGCTTAAATGAGATATCGTGTGACAAAAAGGACTAAATATCAGACTGTGAAAGGTTAACTCGAATCATCGAATATCACTCGATTTTGTATTGCCATAATGTATTAATAAATACCACTTATGGACTTTGGGCCCAAGTATTGGGACGAGGCGCATTGCCAATTTCGATTGGGCCTATTGGGTCACACATAAGAATGATTTGGATTGGTTTACAAATATTCTCTCTCATGATGATTAAATTGTTAAGATGATTAATTTGATTAGTCATTAATAAGTTTGGATTTTATGACTGAGATCATAAATAATGTAATGGGCTTTTGATATTGCCTCTTATAATTATTTTGGGTATAAATTATGTGTGACATAATTTGGGCCCATGTAAATTAATAAGAGAGTAATTAATTAGTGATAATGTATCAATTAATTAAAAGCCCAAAACATTAATCAAAGGTCCTACAAAATTTGGCACACATTAAAAGAATTAAAAGTTTGACTAGGTCAAAGGTTGACTAAGTTTTACTTAATCCACTTGATTAGGGACACCTAATCTAGAAAAGATTTCTACTCATTTTGAGACAACGATTTCTAACCCTAAACTAATTAAGAATTCGGTTGCACAAAACTTAATTAGGAATTAATTTTCTTTGTGGGACAAAGGGAAAATTCGACTAGGGTTTCATAGTGCAATTCGGTTTACACACTCCTAATAGAATTAGGAAATTTAACCCTTGTGGGACAAGGAAAATTCGGCTGCCCTTATATGCATTCTAGGGTTTCTTTTCTTCTATAAATAAAGAGAGGGTCGAATTTATTCTCTTCCTTAAGGCAAGAGGCTGAAATAATGTGTGCACCAAAAAGAGAGAAAAACAGTATTTGTGTAAGAAAGAATAGAGATTCTTCATGTTAGTACACATTGCCATTCCAAGTGAGTTCGTTCGTGTGGATACCTTTAGACACGTTCGCGTAAAGGCAACGTGAAAGAAAGAGTTTCGAGTTTTATACCGAAAGCTACACCAACACTCCATTCGATCATACGCTGTATGTCGATATGCATGGATTCTTGATGGAATTATAGATGTAAAAATTTTGTCATTTCCACTGCCATGTATGCTTATGAATGTCATAAACTTAGTTAAAAATTCTAACATTTATTAATTAAAGTAAGTCAAGTTCATTTAATGAAATATTATTAAAAATTATTTTAAAAATTGATTATGGATCTTCAAAAAATACATAAATAAATTTAATTTTTTAATTATTTCCAATTTTTTAGTAATTTATAGTTTAAATTACTATTTTTAAATAATATAAATAATGTATTTTTAAATCATTAAAAGAAACCATTTAGCTAAATGAAAGAAATATTACACTATTATTGTTTGTGGATACTATTATCAAATGCTACTACAATCACGAGATAATTATTTCCACCAAGTTTCGAACCTGGAACGTCACCTATAAATATTAGGTGATTATTGTCAGACCCAACCCATTGAGGCTTGATTCATTGATATAGTGGAGAAACTATTTTAAAAATATAATAATATACTTAATATGTATGTCAGACAAAGATAGCATATGAAAATTATCAATAGTAATTGTTTTCTACTTCTTTTATCTTAATAATAAAATTTTATAATTATCTATATTATTTTTTCAAATAACTTAAAATTAATTGAATTTTAGATTATTTATTAATCAATAACTCAAATAAAAAATATATATTGTGTTCATGTAAACCACGGCTTTTAAACTAGGTAGTTTTATAATGATAATCTACCATGTTCCCCATTTTTAATTTTGTCCATTTGGTTAACGTAGTAGGACGAAAATAAACAGGAAAGTGTTTTGATCAACACTAATCTATTTCTTTTTGGTGAGAACATCAACAAAGATCTTGCTTAATTATTACAAGGTAGGCACGGTTGGTCCGATAGGAATCAACATGTAATTCAATGGTTGAATTCTTATTTGCCGCAAAGTAATTTCATTGATGGAAACATTAAGTTAGGTCACCACATTAGTAGTCATATTTCAACTCTTGAAAACTATATTTGTAGGTTTGTGTTGGTCATAGAAGAATCGGAGTTTATGACTGCTCCATGATTGGAGATAAAGTTTGTGTTAATTTCCCTGGAAAACATGCATGCAACTTGACAAGTTTTTAGACCAAAATTTGGGATCAATTTGGACTACAAATTTTATCTCTACATTCCAATCAATATAAAGACTACTTTGCTTTCAATTTTGAACCCAATTTTTGGAATTTTGTGTGGTCCATGTTTGGAGAAAGTGAATGTAAAAAAATTCAGTATCTTATCGATCGAGAATTTTTTTTAAATATGAATTATAAAATATTAAATTTAAATTTTTTAAAAAATATGAACTTGGGTTGGGTATTTTTAATACCCGCTTTCTAATTTGGGTTCAAGAAAGTTTGTGAAATATTCAAAAAGCCAGTGTAGAGAAAAACGAACTGACTTATAATCGTGCATGGAATAATATTTTTTCCTTTTGGATCAATGATAATTAATTTATAAGAGGTTCTCTTTCTCTTTACAAATTTGATATATAAATTTATTATTCTTTGTCGATACATATTCGTGATTTGTACGGTTTCTAAAGAAAATGAAAGGATTTATGGTTGGTCCATCACATTAACGAAACTGCTAGATAATTTTGAAATTGGTTTTGCCTGGCCTTAATGGTTGTTGAATTTTCTTTTCATTAAACAAACCATGGTTGATTAGGAGAAAAAAGATAAATTAACAAAAAAAATAAAGGTACCAAAATCAACTCTAGCACGAAAAGATCGTAAAATCGATTGCTAATGGGAATTATTGAAATTACTTATCAAAATAAGTTCCTGAAATGTTATATTGCTCTTTTTTGGCCAGTCGTTTTATTGCTCTTCTTATTTGTCTTCGAAGTGTGCTTTGAAACTTCGTAACAAAGTAACCTGTTAATTTTTTTAATGAAAAAAAAGCTTTTTCAATGAAAAAAAAGCTTTTTCAAGTTAATTTTCCTGGATATTGAGTCAGTTTACATTTGCTTGTGTCAATGAAATTTATAAATTTTGTTTGATCTAATACATAACTTATCTCTCAAATTTGCACGTGAACTTCTTCTGTCACCTTAAACTTTTTGAACGTTTAATTTATCCCTAGAATTTATTTTAATTGTGTAAACTAAGACTTAAATAAAGTTCAGAGAGTAAGCTAAATGTTCAAAAAAAATTTGATGATAGAAGAAGAACACGTGGAAGTTTGAAGAATAAGTTATGTATTAGTTGATTTTGTCTTTTAATGTCCTTTTTCAATTGTATAAAATACATGTTACAAATAAAAATGGATTAATACATAACTTACTCCAAACTTGCACGGTTTCTTTTACTGTCACCTTAAACTTTGTGACCTTTCAACTTACCCCTAAATTTGCTTAGATTATCTCAATTACCCCCTATCTTACTTAAACTGTCTCAATTACCCCCCTTAACTTGATTAAACTGAACAATTTACTAACTTTTTTAATTCATCACAGGTTTATTACAGTGTTTCTTTTTATTTTTTTAACCTTCTATGTTTAATAATGATAACTTGAAGATAAATTGGAAGATTTTGGGATTCAAATACATTAGAAAAACCCTTAGTTGAGAGGATTTTGACAAGTTTAAGGGGCAAATTGAACATTCAAAAAGTTTAGGGTGACAGAAAAATAAAATGTACAAGTTTGGGGGGTAAATTATGTATTAAGCCAATAAAAATCATGCACTTGATGTATATTTCTTCACTACTTTATTCATACTATTGTGAATGAACAAATAGTCGTTTTACCTTTATTTAATAAGGAAGTCGACCAATCAAGAAAATATAATTTCCTTGTAACTTATTAAAAAATTATAATTATTTCCTTATAAGTGGCAAAAATAATATTATTTAGTAGGGAGAAAGTATGGAGTGAAAAAAACTTTAGCCATTATATTTTCCTAATTCATTAGGAAGTAATTTATTTAAGGAATGGCAAGTAATCATTTTTTGGAATTGATTTGCTTAAACCAAAAGAAGGCTTAATTTCTTCAAGCACAATATTCGATAATATTTTTTTGTGACAAAATCATACATGTTAGTATCAAGTTAACGTGAGGCTGCATTCTGTAAAAAGATTAAGAAAAAATGTTAATAGTAGTTTGAGTATGTTTTAAACAAAGGCATCTTTTCTTGCTTATGATTCTTTGACTCTCAGAGTAATACTCTAAATCTTTCTGTTGGAAAAAGCGGTACGTCCATGAAGGGTGAACCGAGTTCGATGGGTCAAGATGTGAACCGAGATCGTAGACCGAGTCCATTTGGCGAGCCCAATTGAGATGGGCTCAAAAGGCCCAAATGCTAAGCCCATTGGACCAGGCCCATTTAAGGCTTATAAATTGGTGGTGAAAGAATGAGTTCTTTCATTCTTCCATACCCACCAAAAACGTGAGAGAGAGGGAGGAAAGGAAAAAGATAAAGGTTTTTCCTCCATGTTGTACCTCTTGTTCCACTTGTCTTTCGTCCGTTGATGGTCCCGATCCGGGTGGCATTTAGGTTGCGAAACAGACGAGCACTTACGTCGCCAACCCGACCATGGTTTGCTTGCGAGACCAACATAGAACCAATTCTGATCTCGATGTCTTTTGCTGCTAGTTGGATTACGCATCCGCTGGAATCGAGGTAGATAACTCGAACATACTATTATATAATATTTATCTGTTAAACGGTAGCTAGATTCCTTCAATAACTGTAGTAGGGCATCAGGAATAAAGTAATTTATTAATGTAATTAAAAATGTTAAAATGAGAGGTGGATGTAATGTGTCAAGATTGGCAAATGGAATCTCTCTTGTCTTGTTGCTCTTGGAAGTTTCACTCCTTGTATAACTACTGAATGGTCTCATTCAAAATTTTAGGAACATCTTTTCTACCTCAAAATTCTGTCACTCTTACCAAAGCTCATGTGCCATAAGCATTATCACCAAATATGTTGCAACCACATACACCTTATGCAACACATTTGAAACAATTTTTTGGGTCATAAAAGAATTCTTGTAACTTTTACAAATGATAAAATAAATGTCCATGTCCATAAACTAAATCTTGATAACTGATAGATTTTAAATTATAACTTAGTTGTTGTAGACCATATTTTGAGATATGATATATTAATTAGTTTGTATAATTTTGTATTTTAAAAGGCGTTTTGGTAAGTTGAAGTAAGATAATACTTTTAAATCATTTTTGGTTTCAACTTTTTAATCAATGTAGAAATTATGTGATATTAAAATCATTCTTAATGTATAAAAGTGACATATTCGTTCAATATCTAGAAACTAATGTACAAGAAAAGAAAAACTAAAGCCTACTATCTCAACTAACAAGGTAAGAGTTCATTTTTTTTGTTCTAATTTGAAATGTTGAGAAATGCTTTATCGATCTCATTAAAACAAGCGCGAATAATGGTAGAGAGGGTATAAAGAAAGGAATTGAGGAAATGAAGGAGGAAGTGGGAGCATCAGGGATCGGGCTCTATATAGGGATTCCTCTATAGTATATCTAGTGAATGTATGAGAACAGAGGAATGTTGCGTAGTGATGTGGAGTGTGCAGTCCTCTCTCTGACTCTCTCTCATGCTAATGTTCTTTCTTGGACCTCTCAAACATCTTTGGATTTTGCTGATGTTTCCTCTCCCCGACTTTTTCTCTCTAATTAACAGTGCTACTTGGTGTCTAAACAAGGCCCCTTTTTGTCTAAATTTACGACTAAATTATTCTTACTTAAAATCAGGGATATTTTAGTAAATTAATAAAGATATATTCGTAAATTGACTTGAGTGCAGACACGCTTAAGCTAATGTTGCTCTTTAATAATTCCTGTTTTGGACCAACCCCATATCCATCACGTGACTTTCCTCATTAATTAATCCAATTCACTTTTGTTTTAATATATTAAACCTCTCCTTAATTCACTCGAATATTTCTACTGCTATCGCGTCGCCACCCGCTCTTTGTCTGTATACTCTCATTCAAGGATTCCATTCCACGTTGCAGAGAGGAGAAGAAAAAAATGTTGATGGCAAACTGTGATCATGAGAAGACGATTGTCATCTCTCCAACTGCTAACGAATGGTCACAGGTTAATTAAAATTCCCTCTCAATTATTACACATTTTCATGTCCCCATTCTTTTTGTTTCTTAGTTTTTGTAAGAGAATATCCATCTCGCTCAATTCCTGTCTTCTTCTTCCCTTCCTAAAAATGCCACTCCTTAACTCTTCTTTTTCTTTTTTGGTGCAGAGTCAATTAAATGAAAAAAGCACTTTGATGGCTTCAACCACAACAAATAACCTCATGGAGAACCCTTCTTCTCATGTTCAAGACTTATCTCATTCTCACCACCACCACCAAAACCAGCAACAACCGCCTCTCAAGTGTCCTCGTTGTGACTCTTCCAACACTAAGTTTTGTTACTACAACAACTACAGCTTGTCTCAGCCTAGACACTTCTGTAAGGCTTGCAAGAGGTACTGGACTCGAGGGGGGACTCTTCGGAATGTTCCTGTCGGTGGTGGCTGTAGAAAGAACAAGCGTGTCATGAGAGCTGCTTCTAGTGGTAATGGTGGTGGTGGTGGTGGTGAGGGTTCTTCATCTGCTTCTTCTAGTGCAAATATTATCAACCCTAATGATCCACAACCTCAAATTGATGTTTCTTCTGCCTCAAATCACATCAACCATTTGTTTTATGGGTTACCCACTAACCCATCTGAGATGAATCTCACGTTTCCGAGTCGGATCTCAGGTGGGTTTCAACACCATCAAGATTTACTCCAACCTCAGTTGGATTCATTTGGGTTAGGATTTTCATCATCATCCTCATCATCAACACTCATGAGTCTTAGTACTACTACTGCTGGTTCTGAACGTCCTCATCATGTCAATGGATTTACTTCATCAAACTCTCTTCTTTCGAGTTATAGTTCCATTTTTGGTTCGGCATCTGCCACCGCTTCACCAACTATGGCTACTTTGCTCGCGTCCAGCTTTCACCAACAAAAGTTCCAAAATGGAGGTGCTACTAGAGGGGTGAAGCAGTTTCAGGGTTTGACTTCACTTGAAGAGTTGCAGCAGCAAATGGGTAGTGTGACTAATGGAAATGAGGTTTCCATGAAAGAAGTGAAAGTTGGAGGAGGAGTTGGTGAGAATAGATTGGAGTGGAACATGAATAATCAGATAGACCAAATTGGTGGTTTCACATCAGATCCTTCTTCAATTTATTGGAACACAGCTAGCAACACTACTGTCGGTCCATGGCACGATCCAACAAATATTGGGTCTTCAGTCACTTCCCTGATCTAGCATTTAAACACCATTTCTTTCAATTAGTCTATACCTCCCTCTCCTTTTTTTTCTTCAAAGCTACTTAGGCTAATTTCTTTAATCAGTTGGTTCTGGTTGCAGTCAAATTAGGGGTGGAATCTGAAGTTCAAAAACAAAAAAAAAAAAAGCAGGGGATATAAATATTTTGGTTATAGATGAGAAGAGAAATTGGATCGGATAGATCATGTCAGCTGCAAGGAGTCATCAGCCTTAATAGTTTTTTTTTTCTGATTTTGAAGGTTGAAGTATAATCAATAGTACTGTCTGCGCTGAGAGGAACCTCGGATCCTATTTTATCTCATCATCATCGTCAACATAATCATCATTAGTATCGTCAAAGGATCAGCTACATATGTGGTGCAACTAAGTTCAACTTTTTCTATTTCGAGTAAGTTGGTCTTTTACTTTGGTTGGTACATGTACATATGAATGCATGACATGTCCTTTCTTTCTTTGTTTCTTGGTTTCCAATTTTACTTTGTTATTATGGGGTTAGGGGCATATGTTTTGGTAGTCCTCTATTCAGGTTTGATTGAGGCACTAAAGATTTTTTTTTATTGGGTTCTTATACTTTTCCTTTTTTGATTTGGGGAAAAGGGGGTTAGGAGTATAATGGTATAGGAATTAAGGAGGGAGATTTGGCATTGTAATTTGGGTATTGAGATCATCATGACTACTATTCGGTCTTGGTTTATATGTTTTCTGGACTTTGTTGTTTTATTTGATAATATTGGCAAGAGACTATGTTCTTGGGAAACACATTAATTCCCATCTTTCTTTTTTTTGATAAGTTTTTGTTTTCTTAGAACTGTTAAAAAATTGCATTTAAATGAATGTTAATTCATACATTGCTGTTGCATTGGAGAAATATATGAATATATCGATATCTGTTAATTGGATTAGATTAGCAAGCCATAAAGTGTACTCTTTCCTCATGCCCTGGATTGCATTTTGTTTTGGTTTCATCTTGTTATCCATGGATCATATATACATATAGTTACATTACCAATGAACCAGTAAACGATTAAGTTTGTGAACCAATCTTCATTATCCATCCATGCAGACTGGAAGTTCTAAATTTGATTTTGCTTATGAATGCATATGAGTATGAGAAGTTGTTTCAGTTCAGTTTGCTGTGTGTGTTTGGGTAGGGTTTGTTAGTCACCACCAGCCTTCTAACTTTCTTCTACAGGGTTGTGTTGTGTAGGATAAGGTAATCCCATAACAATCATGCTTCCTACTCATATATAATAATTTTTTTTGACAAGTATATAATTAATTAATTAATGTTAGATGTAAGTGAGTCAGTCCCATGCATGTGCTGTTAAGTAAGATGCCCTAAATAGGCTCACTCACTTTCCAGCTTTAATTGGAACATATCCTAGCTAGCTAGCATCTACTTTTTAGTGTTAGCATAATCTCAGTATCTTCCTGTTTCTTAGATTCGGGGACTCGGACATAAATCACTAACTAGGTTGGTATATATTTATGTACAAAAATTTACAGCCTAGCTTTAAAATATAAAGCTCTATTTTTTTGTCAACAAGGATATTTTTGCTCACTTAATGTTCCGACATCGAGCAAAGAGGACAAAATCAGACGTATATATTTCATATGAAAACTCTGAATTTCGTTGATAGAGTTGGCACTTTTTTTTAAAAAAAAAGGGATAGAGTTAGCACCTATCAGTACATCTGTGATGTAGTTTAAGACTTGAAATTTATATGCTCCATGGATTCTTCCATAGGAAGGCAAATGTATGAATCCGAATGGGAACGTGTGAATAAAATGGAACTGGTTGGCCACTTGATAGAATGATTGAATTGCAAAGCAAATGGGATTCTAACTACTGTGCATAGGCACGTTGCTGTGATGGCAGGGTGCTAATTGCTTGCTTCAGGGCAGGCTGCAAATTCCAAATGCGCTTATACGTCATGCAAAACAGAAATGGCAGCTTTGTTGCCTCATACACCTTTCAGATAATTTCTGCATTAGATCCTTATTATAGCTTATAGAAATTTTAAGCTTTGCAACAAAATTGGGAGAGGAGAGGATCAAGTACATTAATTTATGTTATTTTCATGATAATAATACAATACAACATACTGATGTTTTTGTCTCAAATTGCTACAAGAACACTAATAAAAGAAAGACATAAGGAAGCCATGTAACAGGAGAGTGGGCGAGTAGGTGAATGACCTCGTCAAGCCTTGTCTGCATGATCTGTAGAATGTGCTGCGGGTGGTTGGTTCATGGTTGTCTTGGCTCCGCATGCGCAACTCTGAGTCGCTCTGAGCGTGGGGTACCAACTTCTCCTTCTTAATTACTTTGTGCAGAGATGTTAAACATTCTTTCTTCCTAATTTATTATCTTCTTTCTCTAATCTATCCCATTTTTTTGGTTTAATGTAAATTTTATCACGTTAACTAATTTCAATAAGCCGCAAAATACATACTTTTACTGATAAGAATTAAGATGACCTCAACATAAGATGATTCTCACTTTGTAAATGAATATGATTAATTGCCTTTGTCAGAGATAAAATAAAATTAAAATAAATGAACTATAATTATTTGCTATCAAATAATTTCTCATATTTGGATTGATGAAAACATAGGGGCAACAACATAATTACTGTTTAAATTTTCAAATATTACAAATATCGATCCCAAAAACTCATATTAGTCAAAGTTTCATAAAGTATAAGCAGACAAATGAAAATTATACATTTGTTATGCTTATCGGGCCATTCATGCACCTTTACACTTACCACGCGTGTGCATTTCACGCTTCAACACTAGAAAAAAAATCATAAGTATCAAATACCAATACGAATACCACTTGAATGCTAAAGCATAAATATATTAAAATGGATGAAAATCAAATGAATATTGTTCAAATATTGTTTATATACGAAAAATAGTTTGTGTTAATATTATTTAAAAAAATAAATATTATTTAAATATTATTTAAATATTAAAACATAAATATATTGAGATTGATGAAAACCGAGTAAATATCATTCAAATACTATTGACATACCAGAATTACTTTATCTCAACATCATCTCAATAAAATAAATATCGGTTGAATACTAAAATAGAATTATATAGAATGGTTGAAACTAATGAAATATCATTTGAATATTGTTTGTGTACCAAAACAAGTAATTAATTTTTAATTGATTTTCAATTGTTTGGGATTATATTTCTCTATTTATATAAGTTTTTTTCTATAGTTAGGTAATATATTAGAATTTTTATTTGTTAATTTTTAATATTACTAGTTTTATTCCAAATTAGTTTTCAATTATCATTAAATATTAATCAAAAATTTTATACTAATAATTATTAATTATCAACTATTCATAATTAAAAAAAGATGGGTAAATAAAAATAATTAATTA